>JAJLRJ010000008.1:34245007-34447507 GCA_024195265.1 Dendrophyllia cribrosa | reverse complement strand
AGTCTAATAGTACACGAAAATGTAAAAAAATGAAAATCACAGGGGCACTTTAAGTCCAAATATGATTTTGCAAACTATCTCCACTTCTGTTTCTACTTTTCTGATCGTTTTCTTACAAAAATTAATGTCCGTAAAATGCCAAAATGTGAAGCAGTTAGTATTGAGTTACTCTGTGCATTCGGAATGCAACAGCAGTAACTTTACGAGGTTTGGAGCATGCTTTGTTGTTTCCAAGTTTAAACAAACTGCATGAAAAATGCCGAGTGCACAACCAAATCACTCAAATGGTTTCCACGCGATGGTCATTACCACAGCAGCCCTTTGTCCTAAGCAATGTTGTGTTTCTCAAAATCTAGTCAGATATTTTATAATGAAACTTTTAAGCTTTGAAGTATTCAAATCAGTTTTCAAGTATAAGAAATCAAAAATCAACTTTTGCAGTGTGATTTTGCCCATTGTCACCAATTTCTTCTACAAGTAAGAAATTAAAGTTATCTCTTTTTTTGAAAACACCTTTGATGATTTGAAAGACTTTGAAAAGTAAATTCAGCTTCTTGGGTGGTCGCAACTTTATCATAATGATTACTTTTTGATTGATTTTCATGTACAGGATACTCCCCAAGGTGAAAAAACTGTTGCAAGCCTCATTAAGTTAATTTACGGAGTTAAACTCACCTCTTTCAAGTCTTTAATAATTTTCTGATTCTCATTCTGTGTGTGATAAAAAATGTCTGCCTGGGGAGAAAAAAACATTGTTAAAACATGTTGAGTTTTATACGGGTCTGTAGATGTTATCACAGTCTGGAATATCATCCCCTTGGGTGGCACATAACAAAAATGACAGAAATGTTTGTTGGAAGTCAAAACTTCCTTCCAAAATTACAGATAACACATTGTTTTGGGTGCATCAATCCAATTTACTGAGAACACATCTCTGTGATATTTTTTTCCTCTCAATACCCTAAAAGGTACCGCAATATTATTTCAGTGGTGGTCATTTTAGATTTTAGCACCCCAAGCGGTACCAATCTAAACTTTTGAACCCTTAAAGGTAGGCCAAGCACCTTGTCATTTTTGCATGAGTTGGAAAATGGGTACGCTGTGAGTTGTGGGCCATTTGCCATCCTGTGGCATGGTTGAAATGCCCGATATCCGAAGTGCTTCCAGACATTATTTTGCTATAATTTGGCTGGAAGGTCCATTTTTGGTTTTTGCCATATAATTTCAAGGCAAGGCAGGCAAAAGCTATGAGCCGGCAGTGGAGGACCAGGTGTGCTTCCTAGGAGGTCCGAAAGGGAGATGGGGCAAAATAAAGTGGCTGACTATTGGTGATAAAATGAAGCGATTTTGAGAGAATGAACTTTGATTTGGGATTGTTTTTTTTTTTTTGGGGGGGGGGGGGAGTTCTTTGTTTTCTTGAGCAGGTTTTAGTGGCACAGTTCCAAACTTAGCCATCCGAAGTGAAAAATTAGCATAAAATCAAGAAATTTGGGTTAACTTTGGGATTCATTTTTTTGAGCGGGATTCAGTAGGAAACATGGAATATTTTTGCATACCTTATTTCCCGAAAACGATGGGAAAAAAACAACAGAAAAAAATCCTGAACAATGTTTTGCAATTAATTTATATTATACATGCCAAAATTGGACAAAGCTGAGCAAGAAAAATAAAAAATGACCTAAAAAGCAACATAGGTTGGTTATGCCCCAAACCCTTCAATTGGAGCAACACTGAAAAGTACATGAAAATGAATTCACAGAAGTTTCATTAAACTTTCATGTTGATTGTCCATAATCATTAGTTGTTATGCAGACCAGTTAGTGAGCACCAATAATTTTTTTTAGAAAAGACTACTCGATGAGCCTTGCTGGATCAAGTGGAGGAAGTGGTTTGTTTAATTGACGTGTTTTATTCTAAGTAAGTATTAAAGAAAATTTTCAATGAAAGGTAAATACGTTTCACAACATTCATCTGGCCAATCAAATGGTCAAACCATATTTTAGATTAAGAATATCAAATGAGGAGATTTCTCAAACATATTACCTTTCTTGCACATTTGCCCGAATTTCCTCTTCCTTATTGTCATAAATAATGACATCATTATCAACATCATCATGGTCTTCATCATTAGTTTCAACATCAGACATTTCCTTTAACAAAAACAACACCCGAGGTTCATAAAAATTCACATATTGTATTCTTGGTCATATTAAATACTACAAAGCTTGACAAAATTTCATCTGGCCAATCAAATGAGCAAACCATATTTTAGATTTAGAATATTAAATGGGGAGATTTCTTAAATATATTACCTTTCTTGTGCATTTGGCAGGGATTGCTTTCTCTTGTGATGACAAGATACTTTCATCATTGTCGTCAAGAATGTAGTCATCAATATCATAATCTCCATCAGCATCAGCATCAGCATCATCATCATCATCATCATCAGGCAATTCCTTTTGAGAAAAAAAATCTCATATTTACTGTATTTTTGGTATCATTAAATTAATACTAAAACAGTCCATGTGGCCAATCAAATGAATGGTGTATTTTAGCTTCTAAATCTCTAAGGTTTTTTCTTGCACATTTGTCAGGTACATCCTCTTCTTGCAATGGGACCTATTACTACTTTCATAAATATTATCGTTAACTGAATGATCGCAAGGCAGTTATACTTTTGTTAAACCAGGAGATTGGTTAATGCGTCAAACTATTATGTTAAAACATCAAATATGGACATGAAATAGGATGAATAGGCAAGCAATTTTTACAAAACCTTGAGTTAATTAACTCATGAAAGTGTCTCAGCAGCAGTTTTTAGAATTTGTAAAAGTCACCCTAAATTAATGACGTCATTTCATTAGGTTAAATGCTGCTCACCAAATCTTGGTTGATAGCTAGTTGTGAAAATTATTATAGGAAACACAGCTACGTTATAATTTACCTCACTATGACATTACCAGACAGAACTTATGTCCTCCAATAAACGATTAAAATGTTTGGACTGCACCCTTGTTAAAAATTAAAAAAAGAATACAAAGGTAAGATGATTGCACCATATGACGAACATTGACAATATTCAAAGCCAACTTCATTACCTCAACTGTTGTTGTAACCCTTGCATGCATCCATTTCTCTAATTACATAGGAGTGATGCTGGCTTAGTTGTCTATAAAAGAAAAAAGTTACAAATAGGAAACATAATTAATATTATAGTTTTATGTTTATGTATGCACCTTTTTTAAAATAAACTGTCACTTTACTTAATTGGCAACTCATAGTATGAAAGACCATTAGCAGTTTAAAAGTTCCGCCTTAAAACCTGGCTGAGGCCGTACTGATAGTTGCTCAGTTGTAATTTGTCTATTGCATACAATGAATGTTCATGCTTCTACCTTCACATCTTGCATTTTTTAACTTCTCCCATTTCTTCATCTCAATTAATTGGTTCCTTTTCCTGTAGATGGAAGAAAATGTGCATTTCAAATGTCATTTTTCTGTCTTTCTTCTCTTGATCCAGCTTAATTTCTTTTCTGCTGGCTATCTAACATTATTAGCCTACGTACAAGTGTTTCCGAGAGCCAAAAAGCAAAAAGCAAAAAGCAAAATGAAAACAGTACAATTCAGTTTACAACTTAACAATGACCACAACTTGTTCACCAATGACTGGACATTTGTTTGATTCCATTATTGTACATGAAGTATCAAGTGATAAAGAATTGCTGTATATTGATCCATCTGAAGTGCAAGTGCTGTTAATTACTAGAAACTGTCCCAAGCCATAAAATAAAAACTCTCAAAATTGCTCATGTTGTTTAACTTTGTTTTTCTGTGTATATATTGACTTTTGGGGCTCTACGTTTGAGCAAGTTGAACAGTTATTTCGAAAACACCACTTTCATGAGTCACAAAATGCCAAAATAAACACAGAATCAATTAAAGGCTCCTGTGAGCCAATGCAATATATCGGTGAGCTTATGTTTTTATACTGACATGGTTCAATAGTTTAAATTAAACATAATGGGCCGGTTATTTAAACGAAGTCTAACTTAGACCGCGGTTTTAGAAAATTAATGGACCTCCATATCTGTTTATAAGTTGGTTATTCCAGGAGATAAATGTTTTTCAAAGTCTGTGCTGTATGCCTACATGACATTGATTACAGTAAATAGCGTTTAAATATTAGGGTTGGCCAGATTGAAATGGGGTTAGATCGCGGTTTTCTTAAACACCGTCTAAACTTTGTTTAAATAACCGGCCCAATGACTTTTGACAAATGCATCACTTTTATAAATGTCCAGTTCCAGGAAGAAAAAAAAAGGCCCGAGCAAGATTCAAACCCTGGGTCCCTTGTTGTCCATCCGAACAAAAAAGAAACATTAAACCAATTGCCATCCTGGAATACATACCTAGAACTGAGATTAAATTTTACTATTTCAAGGTAGATCCGCATCAAAACACGTGTCTCCATTTGGATTGATGTTAATGTTGCATTAATGACTCCAAATGTGAAACTTCTTTAAGATCATTGTTGTTTAATATATAATATATTCGTTTACAACAAATTAGTTATTGTTATCACTGGATTCACGTTGTTCTTGTTGCAAAACACATTCGTAACAAAGTATTATGTCACTAAGTTTACAGCTGAGTGATAGAACGAGTGAGTGAATTTGTTTATTTTAATTCATTAACAAAATTTCAACAGAGGTGCCCAGTTCAACATAGCTGGTTTAAATGGGGCTCTGCAAAATAAATATACAATACGTAATCTACATACTATATAACGCTGTATACTAGTACATAATTAAATAAGGAGAAAAACTTAGTAATAATGTTGTTTACAAGAAACAAGTAATTAGAAAATCAACGTTTGAAATGTCTTTTCAGGCTTGATTTAAATTCCTAGTAGTTTGGCTCGTTTCTTATATTCAGTGGCAGTAAGTTCCATGCCTTGGCAGCAGAGAATCTAAACGAGCTCTGATACTTTGTGGTCTTTGCTAAACGCAGACAGAGCAGATCTCTGTGTCTGGTGTTATACTAGTTGTCAATGGTAGTTAATACTTGATTTGGTAAATTCATTCGGTAAGTATTCCGGTGCTAAACCATTTCTACATTATAAACGAGAATACACTTCTGATAATCACGGCGACTTTGAAATGAAGGCCAGCTAAATGCATTATATAAGTTGGATTTAAGGTATCAGCACCGGCAAAGTTTATGCTCTCCAAATGCCTTGCAAAAATTCCTGGTTAAATGTCATGCCATGAAATATACAAATCTAAAGCTTTGGGTCAATATCTCTAATCGTTCAAAAGATATGGGCATTTGAAAATGGACCTTTTTCACCTTTTCGAGCATTCTGATTGGTCCAATAGGGTCACTTGACTGATTGGCGGGAAATTCAAAATGTATTGTCTTTATCAATTTATAGAATTCAACTGGGTAGCTAGGAACTTCAACCAAAAAGGAATTGAATTAGAGCAGTCACCAAATTCATTTGACAGAATTTTGGTCAGTTTGGCCAAATTTTGAGGAAGATCGACAGCTGTCAATCAGAGAGAAATGTCAAATAAAGAAATCACAAAAACAAGTTTTTCTCCCACAGTTTTTAATATTTTTAAAATCTGTTTTCAGAAATGAGTTTTAAACACCACTTGGCACAAACGTAGTTTCAGCCCCGTAATTTATGTTAATTTATGCAAATCAAATGGAAATAACCGCATATTTCAGTTTATTTATGTATAAGCGCATTCAAAAAGGGAGGTGTGACCCAAAAGAAACTACTTTGAGCCACCTTAAACCAACAGAGACCTTCCAGTACACCCATTTCTCTTCCTGCCACCCACCAGGGGTCAGAAAAGGGCTCCGGGATAAAAGGTGAAGCCCTGAGACTTTTAAAAAACAAATTCCTCAGCGAGATCATTCAGTGAGAATGTCAACAACTTCAAAGCATGCCTCCGTGCTAGAGGCTACACTCACAATCTCATTGAGAAAACAATTTCCGAGGTAAAATTCAATGAACGGAAGTCATCTTTGCAGCAAAAGGAGAATGTGCGAAAAAGAATTCTGCCTTTCGTAACAACGTACCACCCGGCGTTGCCTAATCTTAAAAACATCTTAATGAGCAAATGGCATTTTTCAGAACCAACCATTGCTAAGAGACATATACAAAGAGCCTCCCCTTATGGTTATCTCATACAAAAAGGAAAATCCTTGGAGGATATACTTGTTAGAGCAAAACTCTAAAGGTCGCGTTCCACGTTATCACGAGCTTATGAGTCCTGTCTGGCCTGTCAACACCTCTTTTCATGCAAATCAATGACTAATCAATGACATCAACGACCAAAAATTTTGTGGGTCATTGATTAGTCATTGAGTACGCATGGAGTATTGGCAATACTCGATGAGTAATCAATTGATTGCTCATTGATTACATATTGATTACTCATTGATTGCATAATGATGTCATTGATTAGTTAAGCCTGGTATTATATAGAGTGATGCATGCCTCTTTTGGGATTATCTTACGTGCCTGACGCAGCATCCCGAGCCATGATGACATTTTACCGGATATGTAATCTACATGTATGTGGTCATTCCAAGAAAGACATGGATCAATCATCAAGCAAGATTCCAAGAAATTTAAATTGGTATACTCTAGCCAGAGTGGTAACTGATGCCTTGACTATGAATGAATCTACAGAGCCAAGCCTCTGATGAGTTCTTGATAGCATAACTTTTGTTTTGGTATATATTAGTTGGGAAAAAGGTAGTTTCTGTTCAGCCAGCTAAAGATGCTCTGAAGATCTTCAGTAAGCGCCGATTCTATCTCACTAACTGAGGAGCTGCTAAAATAGAGTAAGGTGTCGTCAGCATAAAGCTGGATATTACAATGCTTTATAACTTTCCTGCAATGTTTGAGGTGGTCAATAGTAATGTCACTAGCTCCATTTCAGACAATATCCAGACAATTTTCCTGACCACTATACAATTATGAAGGTCAAAAAGCAGCACTTTTCAACTTCCACTTACGTCACACGCATGCCTTTTCGAGCTTTCTAAAGTGGCACAAGTTTTTTTAGCCAATTGCAAAATGTAGCAATGCACGACCAAAGCAATAATTATTGCAAAATTACTTTTGACACTCCATTACATGTAATAACTACAATAACTATTATTTTCAAGCCAAGTGACCCCCAAGACTCTCTACATGGCTGTGATAATTTTTAGTTTAGTTTTAGCCCTTTCAATCCCAGAGTCAATAAATTATATTATGGAGACGTGAAGTATAGTTCTAAGTTTTGAGTCTGTCATCAAAATCTTACATGTATGGTGTGACTATTCAATTGAAACCTCTTTGGCAATACTTCAACAATAATTTTTTGCATTTTTGGGAGTTATAAACATGAAGGGGTGCTTGTTGGAAATTTTTGAAAAACACCCTAAAAGGTACCAGAATCTTGTTTGTTGGGTGTGGCTCAAATGAATTTTTACCCCTAGTTTTTACCAATTATTATTCTAAAACAAACCATGTCATATTATCATATTTTATTTGGCTTTATACCCTAAAAGGTACTGCGATAATTCTAACTGTGGTCATTTTAGATTTAAGTACCCTAAGCAGTTCCAATCTGCAAATTTTGACCCCTAAAAGGCACAATGAGCACCCTGTCAGTTTTTTATGATAGTCCCCCATGGGCCACCGGCCTTTTTTTTCGCGCGAAAACTTGCACCATTTTCATTTTGCTGATACATGATTGGTTCGCTGAATTTATCGCAATTACAATTGGCAAAGAATGTGGTCCAGGTTTGAGCAGCCATTAGTGGGGAGGAGTGTTGCATGACAAGACAAATAACAGCTGCGTGTGAGACTAATTTTCAAGTGGCAAGTTAAGTTCAGTGACTTTAAATTGTGGAAATATATGAATCATTCCCATTTTTTTTCGTTCCTGGATTTTTACATATTAAAAAATTATTATTCCAGTGCCAATCCAATGAACTGCAGTGAACTGGAATAAACGACCACAAGAAACTCTTATGAATGCAAAGGTTTAATGAATTAACTCACCTCTTTTTGGCATTGTCCATCTTTGACTTCCATATTATATATCCTGCATATGAAGAAGTAAAGTTTATTTATTTCACATGTACAACTCCAACTGGAACCAGAATAATTTGGTGAAAATGACAAACTTTAAACGAGCAGTGAAGTCAAGTACTACTTCACTCATCAACATGAACGTCACCAACATGAATTACATTTTGTTATGCTTCTTTTCCGTCCTCCTTTTCACAAAATCAGGGTTGAGCTGGTTAAAAAATTCAACTGGGGATTCAAATTTAGCAAAAACCAGCCTTCGTCCTGATCCGTCCGCCATTTTGAATCGTTACTCATACCCAGTCCTACTCGGTAGATGCATTTTTGTCCCCAGAGCATCACCGTCTAGTCTGAAGTGTCAGACGCTTTCTCGCCCAGGGGGTAGGGCTAATCACCGTCTTTCTTTTAAATTACGAATGCGGGCTAGGGCTCAAAGGATCTAATAGGTACAACAAATAAACGATATTAGTCCAGGGTTATTATTTTGTGTTGACGATTCAATAGTTTTACGGCACACCGAAACAGCTGTCTGTTTCTGCTTTCAAGGTATGAGCGCTGTCGATGTCGGGTTTGGCCGACCGTCGTGCCATTTCGAGAGAATGCCTTTTCACATTGTCTGATCGGTCCTTGCAGTTATTTGTTGCTTATCACTGTTTGAATCTGATTCAATGTGACGCAACAGATCGTTCCCGGTATCTGCAGTTTCGTTGATTTTTTATTGGAAAGCAGCTCCACAGAGATGAGTCATGGTCACTGCCAGGAGCTTATTAAAGCTCCTGTCCCTGTCTTATAATTACGCTATATGCATGTAGGTATGCACGTCCCAAATGGGTAGGGGTTTTGCAGTTGTCTTTTGGTCTGGAAATGGGTAATAGATTCACCTACTTTGGTCCGAAAAGCGTAGGGGAATTATATATTTTGTTGGAAAATGTGAAAGGGTTTCAATAGGCGGTCCGAATGAGGGGTACCTCCCACATTCCCCATTCCCCATTCCCCATCCCCCCTCCCCTGTCCCCCATCTCCCCACCCTGTCCCTTCAAAAAGAGCCCCAGTCTGTAAATCGCACTCATGGAGAAGTTGGTTACCTTCGTTAAAAATTATGATAAACCGTCGTCCGTGAAAGGTCGTAAGGTAAAGGGCTCCGAAAAAGTTTGTTATATAGTTCTTGCTTACCTCTTATAAAAAAGGAGCCTTTCATCGAAATGAATCTTCCACATTGCAGGTCCTCGTGCTTAGAACCATCGATCATGCCAAGGAAATGTTCTGTGAGCCGCGCTCCGCGTATAAGACATCGCTCCATTCTGAACACCAAGGATGGTTTCCAATTCTAAACAATACGACTTCAAGTTTCTTTGCCAGCATTTAGGTTAACGGCTTCGTTCGCCATGTTCTTTGCTCGCGGTGAACGTGCGAGAAAAAGAAGGAAAATTGAATATTAATGTAAAACTGAGTTTGACATGCAAATTAAATGTTTCTCGGTCCTGTTTCATTCCTTCGTGTCGGATTGTAGCAATTATTATTTAAATTTGTTATTTAACATGCAAGTCTTGTTTTCGTGTACAAAATAACAACGTAACAAATCACTTACAAAAAAAGAATAATCAAACACCGGTGGGACAAAAGGAATGTTGTCACAGACTAGGTGGAATGAGGGAGGAGGCTAAAACACGAGACGAGTGAAGAAAAAAACAGACTTACAAAGGAGCTGGAGGGAATGTGGGGTGGGGTGGGGTGGGGTTTAGGCCGGCGGAGAGAGAAGATAAAAAAATAAACCTTCGCCTCCCACCCTTCTCTTCCCCTTGCCCTGGAGTTACCTTGGGAGAAGCATGGAGCGGGAGAAAATATAGATTTTATGTTCGAGTTAGCCTAGCTTCTTCCCACTTCAGGGGCAACTCCTTTTATTCCCCTCCCTCCCGCCTCCCTCCCTCCCCACCCTCCCTACTCACTCAGATTTTCATACTGATCACCAGTCTCTCGCCTGGTCCTTGGCTTCTGCTAGTCCTCATTCTTCCTATATTTTTCATCTAGCGTTGATCCTCTATTAAGCCCCCCTCCCTCCCCCGCTCCCCCCTTCCCTCCCGCGCGCTCTCAATAACGGCTTTTACAAAGATGCGGCTTTTACAAAGATGCTTTCTGGGATTCTATTCCAATAGCTAACAGTTCTAGGGTAGAATTACTCGTTATGCGATTCAGTATCGGAACCGATATAAATGAATGAGTGCGGCTTTGTGCTTCTACTTTGCATTGACATGCCTTCATGTGTTTTCTCTGACAACGTGACAAAAGCGACCTTACATAGGGCATCCCATAACACAAACAAAAAGAACTGTTTGTAAATTGAACAAAACCAACATGTGTGAGCCGATCATTTTAAACGAAGCTACTTTCTGGCCAATCAGAACTGAACGTCGGAAACTATAAACAGCTAGAGCGAAGATAGCTTTACAGGCTCAAAACAACATTGATATTCGGACTGGGGATTCGCTTTTAAATGCTATCAAGCCATGTCTACATTACATTTTTTGTTTAAATCGACCCCTTTAATTTAAACTTACAAAACTGTACTATGATACTATTTCTGTATTCTTCTATGCCAAAACACGTTCATCTAAATTTAGCTCTCATCTCCCAAATTTCCATTCGTTTGATGATACATGGTTCGGCAAAAAGTTATCATACGTCTCTTTTTTCAACTATATGTTTTTTCGTATAACAAAGTGTGTTATTAAATATACCAATTTTTAAAGATGTCCTATATTTGGACCATGTTTTTCTTCAAATTCGAGCAAACGAATGGAAGTTGAATACTTTAGTTAAAATTTAAAACCCACGGTTTAAAACGTGCTTGTGTTTAGAACCGATATTTTGTGCAAGTATCGATACTTTTCAACCATACCCGACTGTCGATGATATCGAATATCCCACTTCTGACACCAAGTTTGACGCGGCGCAGTGAGGAAAACAGGGAGCAGACGAAGTAACAATAGCTAACAAGTGCGATCTAACTGCAACATGAACTATAGTAACCGGATGATGGAGTGCAATCGAGCTGAGAGAGTCTCGGGGAGAATCCTCGCGAGCGCGTAACTCGCGGCTTCGCCGCTCGCGTAAGACACTCGCATGAAAACCAAATAAGACGGCCTGCTTTAGGCTTTATACCCCCTATGGTATTTGCACCAGAGGGTCAAAATCTTCTGTGAGACTGGACTGAATTTCACTAAGTTTGGATAATACATGCACTGTTTTTACCAATATGATAAACAAAACAACTGGTCTCCAAATTTTTAAATGTATTTTCTTATTTGAGAAAAACGAAGCATGGATTATTGATCTACATTGGTCTAATAGCTGCTGCTGTTGCTGTTACTACTACTACTACTACTACTACTACTACTAATGTTAGAGAGCTAAAATATTGCTTAATTTATAACTGTAAATTGATATTATTGATATTGATATTATGTTTATATCGATAATTACATATTAATTTCAGCTCGCGCAGTTGTCCTTCGAGAACGTTTTTTCTCATGATTAGAGTTAAGTTTTCGAGTTTAAGGTTGTAGCCATGTTTGCGTAATTTGCCGCCAACCTGTGCTGAGACCTCCTTTAAGGCAAAGTCAAGTTCAAGACTCTCGTAGCATTTCTATTTCTATGTCTCGGATTGGTTAGCCCTTGTTTGTCTTGTCGATCCAGTTAGTATTTTTTTTAAATTCACAATGAGTATCTTTGTGGCAGAGCACCCTTATGTGCTTTCCTATCAATATACACTCCCACCAGTTACTATCTCTGGAAAGAGCGCAAGCAGGTTAAAAACACACTATATAGCTGTGTGAAAATTGGCTTGTAAGTTCGACGAAGATGTGCTAGATGTGTTAGATGCAAAGGCACGGTGATTGAGCGCAGTAAAAATAAATAATTTCAAAGTCAAAAAAGATATCCCCGAGTGCCTCTCGGATTCCGCAAGGGAGTCGTCTTCACTTGTAGTTTTGTTTTGGCTTTTAAATGTGATACTAAAAATAGGTGACATGGCCCCTTTAATCAGCCGTTTGTCATGTCTGTTTACGCAATATCTTTAAAACTGCCGCTCGGATCTCACGAGTACGCCAACAGTACAAAAATGGATTTATGGCCGAGTTCATGAACACTACAGTGTGGGCAAAGAACCAGCCAATATTCCAGTGTTTCTTGAACTTCACAAAAACCAAGATGGACAAAAACGGTGGAATATAGCAAAGAATCATACAAATGTAATAAATAAAAGTGTTTATAGCGCTTTTCTTCGATTGCATCATGTTCAGATTCTGTTCAGCATTCAAGCTACGCACAGCTTCCTGTTGAACTTGAATCTGCGACTGATGATGACGAACAATTTGACAAATTTTGATGTACGAAAAAGATGAAAAAAGAAGACAACTGGTCATACTAACAAGCAAACTAACTAGGAAAATACTTCTGTTCCAAATACTAAGGCATGAAGAAACGATAGTGATAAACCAGAGAATTGTTGATGTATATATTGCGCATTTTGTGGTCATCATACTCGGATATCGCATGTGATAATGAAGAGCCAAGAACCGATCCACGCTTATGGCTGTCATCGTTTTTAAAGAAACACCAGAGACTAAGCTAAACAACAAGTCCCTTGCTTGTAAAAGGCGCAATAGAGAAATGCCACCCGTGTTGATAAGGGCATTGGCAATGTAGATCGGTAAAACAACAAGCCCAACCAAAAAGTCCGAGACAGCGAGACTGCACAAGAAAACGTTGGATGATGAAAGAAGAGAAGGTGTTCTCAAAATGGCGGCTAACACAAACGCGTTGCCAGGGATGCATATGAGCATCAATATAGCATTGAAGACACAGTTTATGATGATAACAGTTTCAGGATGAGAACTGTTGTAGTTATTTTCCAAACCACCTGGCATCGATTCGTTCTTCACAACAGAGGTGTCGTTCATCATCTTGACCATCTTCAAGCAGCTTTCAAATCCTCTTTTAAATTTAAATTTATTCATCGGATCGTCGTTACCAGAAAGAAACTTTTTAAATTTCGTATCAAACCAAATAGTGACTGTATTTATTGTGGTGAGGAAGATTCTATAGAACACACCTTTAAAGACTGCTCTTTCACTAAATCATTTATTAAAAAAACTCTTGAATGGTTTAATAATACAAATAAATGTAATTTCACCCCAAGTGAAAAGGATATATTATTTGGAATTTTTATCAATAACACCAAAACTGGAGAACTGGTGAGAAGACTGAATTACACCTTCCTGTTCATGCGGTATTATATATATAGTGCGAAACTCGAAGAGAAAGCTCTTTCTGTACAAGAATTCATGCGCAAAATTCTCCTAAAATATAAAATTGAAAAACTTTGTAGTTCAAATATTGTAAGTAATAAGTGATGTATAAATGTATTATTATTGTTGTTAGTCATTGTTAAATGTTACTCCTTTTTGATTGAAATGTAATTGTACGTATTGTATATAAGTAGAGTATTGTATTATAAGTAGTGTAAGCATTGTATTGTAAGTAGTGTGAGTATTGTATTGCACGTGTTGTAAGTAGAGTATCGTTAAGTAATGTAAGCATTGTATTGTAAGTAGTGTAAATATTATATTGTAATTAAATGAGGAAATTAAAAAAAAAAAAAAAAATCTTGACCATCTTCAAGCAGCTTTCAAATCCTCTTTTAATTTTCCGTTTTGTTCACGAAGATTCGACACAAATTTTGTGCAATGTTGCAGGTGAAACTGAAATGATCATTAAGTATGCGCACACTAAATATAACTATATACATATTAAACAAGCTTTTTAACTATGTACATACGAAGCTTCATCTATCGATAATCTGCAATATTTAATAGCGACAATTTTTGAAACTTGGTAGATATAAAACTGTTTGAATTAGAAAGTGATATATTGCCGGCCTTAATCAGTAATTCCATTCAATGAAATTATTAACCTTCGTAGCAATAGGTTTGTCCAATAGCCCTTTTTGCGGTTAAGATTTCTCATTTGCATTACAATAAAAGTCTACGTGGTTGCGAGGCAATATCGCAACCACGTTGACTTTTATTGTAATGCAAATGAAAAGGTTAACCGGGAAAAGAAAGGGATATAGACCCTTTTCATAAATGGCGGCCGATTTATTATTCTTTTATATTCATGCTCATCAGCCCAACTAGCCTCATTTTAGAGCAAAAATTCTTTTGAATTTTGCACGTGCTAACGAGGCTAGTTGGGCTGATTAGCATGAATATAAAAGAATAATAAATCGGCCGCTTTTTGTGAATAGGGTCTATTACAGGCGAAAGACAACAACGGCATACACACGTATGTTACGAACAGCAGGAGTTCTTTATTCTAAACGGCGGCTGGGGGACGTTGTAGAAACTAAATTATCAAACCGTTTAATAAGTCTTCAATTTTACCATTCCACAAAGCCCGCCGACGGGGACAACAAAGATGGAAAAACAGAAACGATGTTTAATCTTGGGCATTATCCATAAAGATAACTGACAAACCCTTGAAAAACTCTACAGGCTATTCCAAGAAGCTACAACAGTGACCTCATATTCGTGCGCAGTACTATGTTAAATAATACGGGGATATTGGATCAGTGAAACAAAATGACATGTTGTTTGATGAAAGCCTTTGCCTAATCAGTGGATAGAAACATCATTTTTATTTTTAATAAACGATGTTTTTGAAAAAGTATTTTAATATTACATATCATTTGCGTATCGGAAAATAACACAACTAACAGCAGTGAAGATTTTTTTTATTTAAACTAAGGGAAAGCCTTGGACAACAATTTTATTAAGACTTTTTAAGAGAAAAGTGGCCGTTTTATGTTTGTCGAAAAATTAAAAGGAATCCGAATATGGTTATCACCCCCCCCCCCCGCCCACCCCGCCCACCCCGCCGGGGGGGGGGGGTACTCTCTGATATAAGCGAAATGGGTATGTGCCGCTTGAAATCCTCATGGTTTTCAAGCAGTTTAGTTTGGGATGGAGTAAAGAAATCAAAGAGTTTTGGTCTGGTCTAGAATGGGGAATCATTTGCTGGGAGATTACTCATTGGTATGAAAATAGAGCTTTGGTAAATGGCGAGTCTGATATAGGGTAGAGATTTTGGGTGTCTAGCCGTAAATATGTTACAAAATACAGCTGAACGTAGTCTGGTTGATGGTACGGATTTGAGAGTTCCAGAGGCACACCACCACCCAAAAAGTACCCCCCCCCCCCCCCCCTCACTCTCGGGTGGTGAAAAAATAACAGTATGGGCTTTTCAAAAATAATTGCGTGTGGTTATTTCGACAGGTTATGCCATTTGTTTAAACGCTGTTACCAATCACCTGCCAAGTGAAGAGATGGAAGAAGAAAGGCAAATATCACTGGGAAAACTTTCAAAGATTCATTAAAATAATCAATTCACAAGAGCGCACTAGTGTAGCTTCATAACAGCTGAAATTAATAATTAAAACATCAAGGTTGTGGTTCGTTTCGAGACTACTGATCCGTTTGCAGAAATAAATTGACTTTTTAACTCTTTCCTTCTTGAGTTTTTATACCCTTTCTTTCAAACTCGTAACTGTAAAAACTCAATAGCCAAATACGATTTTCCATTCCATTTTGAAAGGTCTTTATGATTGCAGTTTGTAATTCATATTAAAATTTGGAAAATAAATTATGGCTCTGACATAAACAGGCTTAAAATGTCAAAACAAACAAGTTCATTAAATGCCCCAATTTTTAGAGTACTGGGATAGGTTTACTCCCAAACTACAGATCTCGGTGAGTAGACTAACGTGAGCTGTCTCTCTCACCACGAATGAACAGATCTTTCCAACAACATTTTTGTGGCAAAAGTGCATTGAAACAGATCAAATTAAATATTTTAATATTTGATCTGTTTAAAGGGAACTTCCATTATAACAAATTGACGTTTAATTGTTGGAAATAAAGTCTAAATTAAAAATTTTTAATAAGCAGGTGCAGATATAATTTTAAATTTCCCGCACGCGCCATTTTGAATATTTATGACGTGTTACGGTTGTCTAATAGACCAATTTCGATACATTAAAATTCATACTTGGCTCCGAGGCTTAGGGGAATAAAACAAAAGAAATCACGTCGAGGTTCAGGTATGAATAATTTGTTTCTTTTCTTTTATTCCCCTAAGCCTCGGAGCCAAGTATGAATTTTAATATATCGGAATTGGTCTATTGTTGCATACAAAAGAACTTCGATTCTTAACAATAGCGGCACCGTAACGCGTCATAAATATTCAAAATTGCGGCACGCGGGAAATTTGAAAGCGAAAATACGCGATATTTATATCCATTTTATTTGTACACTAAAACTAGGAGTAATCGGAGATTAGGTAGTGCGTTCGGCAGTTGAAAGGGGGGATTTTAATTTTTGGTTATTGGGATAGATGAATATGTCTATGGCATATTGTCAAATTAAGGGTTATTGTGTACAGTGAAACCTGTATTTACTCTGTGTATGAAGACGGCAGGGAAAGTTTGGTAGCAGAAAAAAAAATTAAATCCTTTGAAGTTTGTTGTAGTTGTCGGTAAAGAAAGGTACTTGGCGGTCCCTTGGGAAAAGTGCACCGAATTTGCATATGTCAAAACGGTAATTTGAAACCTGAAAACACGCTGGCAAAAGCGAAAGTCGCAAGTATTTATATAAACAGACTATGCGCTTCTACAAATTCTCTGTTTTCTTTGTAGTTTCGCTCGCCAAATTAAGATTAAGCTTTTCCAAACTCTCAGCCTTCATTTCCAAGTTTTCCACCGCGCTAAAACATCACAGAAAGTTTAGAGTATCTTCGGGAATAAACATAAGCCGCGTTTGGTTTCGCGAGCGTTCCATCGATCCATCCGCATAATCTCCATCAAAGTGAGAAAAACATTCGTCGCTTGATTCTTGCTCGTTTTCTGGCTTGAATCTCGCTCGTGTCTGGCCATAAATTTTCGAACGGGATGACTTGAATTTGGGGTTTACCTCGGTGTAAGAACCTGTGACTTTTTCCTTTGTTTTTTAGCTTTGTAGTATTGTATTCCCAGTTGACTCTATTGTTTTATGCCTTTTGTTTTCTTTGTTTTACGTCACTCGTGAGTTTCACAGGTTCTTACACCGAGGATGAGCCTGAATTTGGCCCGATTCTTGCTCAATTCTCGTTTGTTTGTCTCGTTCGTGTCAGCCGAATCATCGCCATGATTTGATTCTCGCTGATTGGCATATTTTCTATGGCCTGAGCATCTTGTCACGTGTAAATACCAGTTCCCGGCGGCCGAGAAAATTATCACATGGAATCGAGGCTACCTGTGCTTAGCATCCAGCGCAATTCCTCCCACAATCCCCTGCGCCCAGACCGATACCCGACGAAATTAGAAAGCGTTCTCCTATCGTCGAACGCAATTATATTTGCACCTGCTTTTTAAAAAATTTAAATTTCGACTTTATTTCCAACAATTTAACGTCAATTTGTTCTGACAGTGGAGGTTCCGTTTAAAAGGTGACTCCGAGTAGTTTTTTTGGGTCACACTTCCCTTTTTGAATGCACTTATATATAACCTTAATTTAGCTAAAGTAAGATTATGTATAAGCGCATTCAAAACGGGAAGTGTGACCCAAAAAAAACTACTTGGAGCCACCTCAACATGTACAATTTTATGACGTTTTTACTTTAGTTGAGGTAAATAAGGAGTGTATCAAAAGATTAAGAAGGCTTAAACCAGGTGAAGAAAAATCAATGAAAAGACAGACTCAGGTGTCTGCACTATAGAAGTGTCCGTATTATGGAGGTAGAGATTGCATCGATGAATGAATGAATGAATTTTGGCATCCTTAGTAGCAAGGGAACTGTCCGTATTTTTTATAGGCGAATATATACTTTTGAACCCAATCTTGTACTCTTACTTCAATCTTTAAGTCCGTAAAAAGTAAAACGTCAATTTGCCGGCACAATAAATTTGTTGAAATAGTTGATGAGCTGTTCACACACGCAAACAATAAAGAGAAAACGATTTTGCACAGATCGACTAATGAACGAACGTGCTATTTGGCAAACAGGCAACAACACGACTGAGCGAAATACAAGAATTTGCTTTACACAATGATGTATTAAAGTGAAACTTTAATTCACTTCTCATTCTAACACAAGTGAAACAAGTTACTTGGCGGTCAGTACAAAGCTTTTAAGAAATGAGTAACAGAGAACGGGCGAAAGGCCCAAACTATCAAGATAGAGTTTACAATAGGAGACTTGAAAGAAGGCGGCAAATCTTTGTCCAGGGAGGAGAGGGCGATCAAGTAAGAAAAGACCAATTTGAAAAAGAATGACAGCCTGGAGCGAGTGACTGCGCATTGGACTGTGGGAAGGAGAAGACGCCAAACATTGCTGTGTCTCGCCCAGTATTTCTTGGCAAATTCAATGAAACTGTTCTTAATTTCGTGATGGAAGTTATTTCTTTACTTTCCATAGTTAAATGCGCGGCCACTCGCCCCGGCTCCCACTTTTTATCGAAATGGTCTATTTAAAGTGTTAGGAAGGGTTTATTCTAGAAATTGGTATGCGAAGGCCCTGTAGGCCTCCAAAATTTTTCCCTATTTCAACAAATGGGTCCAAAATGTTTGAACTTCTTTATGTTAGGCAGTCACTGAGGCCCATGTCTAATAGTTACAGTAAGCGCTTATTGTTTCTTCAAGAAACATTTTTCATAAAAGAAGTTGACAAATTTTCGACAGTTCTGTTGGTCAATATTTAAATAGTGTCATATACGTGAATGCGGTTTTCAATTGAGTGTAGTGAACTCAACACTAAAGTAATTACTTTGGCCAATCACAAGAGGTTGACAATCCAATCAACTAATCAGAACTCGAAGCATGTAGCAAGTACATGTAGCCTGCCAAGCGCGGGAAAACGCGTGTGAACTTGACACAATTGGTTTTGGTTTTACTTCTGATTGGTTGAGAAAATAGCGCAAGTTTTTTTGACCAATCACAAAGCGAGGCAATGCAACAATCAATTGAAAACCGCTGTATCTCAAAACTAAGGCCCCGTCCACACGTATCCGGATATTTTTGAATCCGCAACTTTCACACGTGTCCGGCGAATTCGGCTTACGAATCTGCAACTTTTTGAATCCGCTCTCCAGAGTGGAAATTTTTGAATACGCTACGAGTACGGCATCGTGTGGACGGTTGAATCCGGATATTTTTTTAATACGCTGACGTAACAGTATCGGATCCAGTCTTTAACCGCGCGAATATTCAACATGGCCGACCGAAATGTTATCGCTTCATTTCTACTTGGACTTATTTCAAGTCTAATAACGTGTTTACAGTTGAACTTTGCTTTGAACTGGGCCTTTGCGTATGGTTTGTTGACAACATTTAATGAGGAGCCCGGGGTACTAGAGTGAATCCGGATACGTGTGGACGGGCAAATTTTCTAATCCGCAACAAAAAAGTTGCGGACTCAAAAATATCCGTGTGGACGCGAATATTTTCTAATCCGCAAAAAAAAAAAAAAGGTTGCGGACTCAAAAATATCCGGATACGTGTGGATAAGCTGAACTATTGAAAGCTGACAAATTCACGTGTATGGGAAACCTTTGTGAATTACAATTATAGATGTAGATGTAGACGGGGCCTGAAGCTAAGGCAATTGCACATCCCGCAATGTCGCACTCTAAAATAAACCCTTACTAGGTCACGGTATTTCAGCGTTCGTGTTTTAGAAATCGAAACAAAAATCAACTGGTAGTTTTACAGTCAGAAAAACATAACAGATGCTAAATAGTTGAAGTGAAGTACGGATAAAAATGGACTTGAGTTCAATCGCTTCGAAAGGTAGAGAGAACACTGGCTCAAAATTTAAGTGAATAATTGTACTTCTCTTTTACCTTTACCAGCGTCTAATTTCGAATACTCTTTATTTTTCTCGCTTATTATCTCTATCCCGTTACTTCCGTTACTTCCGTTACTCGCGTTATTTCATTCTTCAATTTTCTTTTAGAAAAAGGAATTACTTTGCAGTCTACTATATTTATGGAGTCACATCTACCACGTAAGATGTAAGAAATAACAATTTAAACGACGTTTCAAATTATACAATTGACGAACAGAAAGCAATCTTAACAGTGATACTTGCAATCTAGAGAAAATGAAGGGATGACCCTGCATTATCTTCTGTAATAATTTTATCATCTGCAATAGGGGCATTTAAAAATAAAATTTTCCATGTCGACATATTTACAACATTTCTGATAATTTACGCTCGCGTAAGTATTCATTGAATGAAGATTTCCATAGAAAAAAAAATGAATATATATTATTTAGATCCAGCGTCCAAGGATTTTTACTGGACGATGCAGAGTCTTCTCACATCATTCTCATATTCCTCGTCGTCGCTGGCCGAGTCCGGCGTTTGACCGTTGAAGTTAGGAAGGAATGTTCGTTCATCCAGGCCGTCCTGCTGATAAAACAACAAGTACGGCGAGTCTTTTTGAAGTTTGTTGCTGTCACATTCCTGATAGAGAAAATACAAAGTTATAATCAAACCATCAGTTTGTATTTTCTAAAATACTAAAAAACGGCACCAAAAAGAGAGTACTGCTCAATAGTATTCATTTGCATGAATTTAGGATCACACCCACAGACTCAGAAGTTTGAACCGTCTTGTAAACAAAATAAACAGCTCCACAAGAAAGTACCGCTCATTAGATTTGAATTGAATGGTAGCACTGTAGGGTTTCATTGTTAGACTCAAAAGTTAGAACCACCTTGTAAAGCATAACAAACAGTACCACAGGAAAGTACTGCTTAGTAGCTTTCATTTGAATGGTCACACTTTAGGATTTCATCTACAGACTCAAAAGTTTGAACCACCTTGTACAGTATAATAAACAGTACCACAAGAAAGTACTGCTCAGTTGCTTTCACTTGAATAGTCAAACTTTAGGATTTCATCCACAGACTCAAACGTTAGAACCACCTTGTACAGTATAATGAACAGCACCACAGGAAAGTACTGCTTAGTAGCTTTTATTTGAATGTTTACACTGTAGGATTTCATCCACAGACTCAAAAGTTAGAACCACCTTGTACAGCATAATAAACAGTACCACAGGAAAGTACTGCTCAGTAGCTTTCATTTGAATGGTCACACTTTAGGATTTCATCCACAGACTCAAAAGTTAGAACCACCTTGTGCAGCATAATAAACACTACCACAGGAAAGTACTGCTCAGTAGCTTTCATTTGAATGGTCACACTTTAGGGTTTCATCCACAGACTCGCAAGTTAAAACCACTTTGTACAGGATAATACACAGCACCACAGGAAAGTACTGCTCAATAGCTTTCATTTCAATGGTCGTGCATTAGGATTTAACCAAATTTAAAAGTTGTAAACACACGAGTGGATGAATACATTTGCATGCACAAATCACACTGTCTGTATATATCACGTCACAGTAGCTTTGTGTGCTCTCAGCCAATGAGAACAACGATTGTAAGCAAAATGTATAATAATATATAAATGTAATATATTAAAAAAGGAAACAATTGAATATGCAACTAACCTTGCAGCTACTGTCATTATAGCAGTACCATTTGCTGTTGGGGTTGTGAGCGTATGAAATGTAATGACCTCCACCTAGCACTCCAGTGTGACACTGGAACAGAACAGCTAAAGTTACTACAGCTATCATAGCGGAACCCCTGCACGCAAGCAGAGCGCATTCTTCCCACAAACAGTGGAATGAGCTACCGAAACAAATCACTGTATCAGAGTCAATTGACAATTTTAAAGTGTGCGCTGTACCTTGCTTCTTTATTTATTTATTCATTTTAAAATTGCTTTATTTTTTGTTGATATAACTGGTTAAGGGTGAAGATCTTTACGGGGAAATAAACAAACAAACAAACACTGGTTGTACTGGAGCTGTACTCAACATACCGACATGGCGTATATCCTGTAAGTTGGTATCTCACTTTGTGAGCCTTCACTCCTTGCAGCGGCTAACACTTCACACACATTTTCCTGCTGACCACTGCGAATGTCTGCTGAATCTGAGCTTGCGAAATCAGAATTACTGGGACTCTCGACTGGTGTAGGCATGCAATATTCTGATGTCGCTTCTGGGTGCACTTTGGCCGAGTTAAGGCTTAAACATGAGGAATGGCGTGACGAAGTTTTACTGTTCTGGTTGAGTTCTCCAGTTGAACTTTGCGATGATGACTCCTGCATCAATGGAATAATTGAAACAGTGACAATAATTCAGTGCTGGAAATAATTTTTCTTACTTAGATGTGTCGTTTCAAATCTCCATTTTGATCGGGCATTTCACAAAATTGATTGAGCATCCGCCATGTTGGATTTCCCAGGACACAATCCGTTATAATAATAAATAAATAAAAACTTTATTTCTGTGTCAAGATAAAATATAGCAGTTACCCACTAAGTAAGGACACCTATCTAAACTATCTAAATATTTAAACAAGCTAAATTACATTAAATTACTAAATTACATTACGTTACCATACATAACGTGCTATAAGAGGTTTTGCAGTTTGCAATGCATTATAGGGCGATTTCAAATTACACGGCCTTTGTGTAGCTGGAACATCAAACACAATTTTGACCCTTTCAAACGAAATGAATATAGGTTGACAGGGACTCGGTTATATACACATCTGACATGCGCGATGTAATGACTGTACTCACCTCACTCCCCTGGCGTGACGTTTGTTCTCTTTTCTCCCCAGTCTCCTCCTCAGTCCCTTGTTCCTCGCTACTTTTGACATTAACTGTGGTGACTCCACAATCTGATGCATTTGCACTGCTTTTGACATTCACTGTAGCAATTCCACAATCTGATGCATTTGCACTGCTTTTGACATTCACTGTAGCAATTCCACAATCTGATGCATTTGCACTGCTTTTGACATTCACTGTAGCAATTCCACAATCTGATGCACTTGTGCTAGAACTTTCACTTGTGGACTGCTTAGTCAGGAATGCTGAAGGATCAAAGCCTTCCATAGGAAACTGGACAATTTTATTTGACTTCACCCAGTGGCCGTTAACAAACTGGAACCGCTTCAAGTGAATAATCTGTAACAAGATCAGAACTCATTGTTAACGCTGTAACCCAAGAGCGCCAAAGATCAAAATTCACGAAAAATCCCAAATTTCGTTTTGTAAAATATTGAAGAACAAATGGTACCATGCAAAAGTACTGCCAAAGAGGTTTCATTTGAATGGTCACACCACGGGATTTTGCCTCAGACTCAAAAGTTAGAACTACAATACATGTCTCCATAACTGACTCGGGGAGTGAACAGATACCTTTTGTAGCTGACCAACTCTTGTAAGTGGGCTGTCTGTAGTAATCCCAGCCACACAAACAAAGCATAATAGCGTCTTCACACTACAAACTAATGTTTGCAAACTAATGTTTGCAAACTCGTTTTGCAAACTCAAGTTGGCGTGTGCGGGGTGGACGTGACATCAAAAGTTGGGTTGGGGTTAGGGTTTGTTGGCGACAAAATGGATTTTGTTTTTATTCTTGCCAACTTTTTTGAGTTGTTAAAGAGAATGTGATCATTGCAGTTATACAACAACTGAAGCAGTTGCAATTAGGGCATGAAAAAAATGTTCAGGCCTTCGGAATTTAAACTCTTGACTTTTGCTATTCCGCGAAGCCAAATGGGAGCTTGATCAATTGACAAACTCGCATTCGACGTGTGAATGAATATCTATAAAAGCTGAAATGACTCAGGTGTGCAAAATATCTACTCATCGGTTTGTTGCTGTGGTGTTTGCTTATCTTAGAGTTTTACAACAAGGTGGCTTGCATGAAATCTGTGTCCACCTCAGGTAATATTCAAGATTGAATGCACATTTACAAGGAACATTTTCCATGTAAAGCTATACTGGTACTAACCAAGATGGGTGGTAGGCTCCATATGTCCAACTTCTTCACTGCTAATCTGTGTTTTTTGCATTTGTTGCAGTACCTGAGAGAAAAGGATTTGTTTAAAAAGTATTGGACAAATGATTGAAAAAGTGGTAAAAGTGAAGAGCAGCTCACCTCCACCGACTGTCGGCCAACTGTTGGCCGACAGATAACCAACAGTTTACCGACAGGTTACCGACAGTCGGCTAGAGAAAAAATACTTTACTGAAATCTATGACAAAACCCCAGGGAAGTCTTTCCAAAAACTTACTGAAGGCGTAGAAAGCTTACCGTAAACACCGGCGTATAACCCCGAGTTTTGAAGTTCAAATTTTGAAAAAAAAAAGGTAAAAAACATAAGTCAGAGAATTGGCTCCATCTGTCAGGCAAAATCACTTTTTATAGGTTCCCATAAAGTTGTGCTAGATTATCAAAAATACTCCAACACTACACAACATAACCATACCAAAGTTCATCTTCTCCAAGTTCCTCCTCTTTAGTAAATGCTCTAAAACACTCATACAAGTCAATTGGTTCTGTTTGTAGCTTTCTGCTCCTTTCCACACTCTCGTGTTCTGTGGAAACTTTCTCCTGCGAGCTCTGGTATCTGAGATGCAGTGTAGTAGGATCCCACTCAATAGCTATGTATGAACTGCTGCAGCCAAACTCCTGATCACTGCATTTTACAACACATCCGTGACAGAACCTAACCAGAAAATGACATTGTATGTTAAAATAAATAAATTAACTTTGTTTAGCGAGGGTGGCACTTAACAGTTATGTGACTGACAAACCTGTGTCCCTCAAATTCCAGGTTGAATTGGAATTTAGGAATGTTAGTCTTTGAGGAGGGGGAAAAACCGGAGTACCCAGAGAAAAAACCTTCGGAGCAAGGGCGAGAACAAACAACAAACTCAACCCACATTTGACGCCGAGTCCAGAAATCAAACTCGGTCCACATTGGTGGGAGGCGAGTGCTCTCACCACTGCGCCATTCCTACTCATGTACTAATTAGCTCATATTCTAATGGATGGTACATGTCAAGGTGGTATGTAATGTGGTTGGTAAATGGCAGTTTCTCGGCATTAGCTAGCAGTCTGAACAAGAGATGTAAGTTGGCCTTCAATCGAAACATCCTCATATCTTCGTATCTCCTCGGTAGTCTTCAAAACATTTTGCAAAATGACTGAAAATGTTAAATGACCTTCAGATAAACATCTGGAAATTTCGGAACATCTTAGGTAAATTGCTGGGAGTCTTGGGCAAACTTCGTAAAATTCAGAAATTGAACACAAACGTTTAAATAGCATTAGAACAAAATCCAAAAATTGTCGGAAATCTTCTGAAGACCTTAAGTGGTACCAAAGTTATGAAGGCATGCGAAAAAATATTTCACGGTATACCACTTGAAAAATTGATAATTTGGGGCATAACAAGCCTATGTTGCTTTTTCAGCGTTTCTACTTTTTTTCTCGCTCAGATTTGCCTAATTTTATCGTACAACGAATAATATCACAAACCCTTGTCGAATTTGCACTAATCCTAAGAAACTGGACTAATTTCACCTGAAGAAAAGCAGAGTTCTGGTCTTCTAGTGGTTGTTTACATTCAGAGCGTAATTTCGACGCCATTACAGCAGATTGGCCGCGAGAATATGCGACCGCAATACTCCTGACCCGCGCCAACGACATGAACGAAAATACCGTTATTTACACGCGCTTGGTTCGTTATCGATCGCGAGCTCGCTACGGCAAACACATCGTCTTTAGCGTGCGTATGAGCCAATATGTTTAAGGCCCGTCCGGTGATTGAAGGACATCATTAAGTCCGGAAATCCGTAAGTCTCTAGCACCTCTCAAAGAAACTAGTCGTGTTTCTTGCCTAAATCTCTATTTCACGCTCGAAGGTGAAAATAGCGGACACTGGTGGACAAGGCGAGCCGGCGGGAAAGTCAGGAATCACTTCGGATCAGAAAAGGGGCAGCGTTGTGAGTTGTGGGCCATTTCCCATCCCGTGCCGTATTCGAAATGCCCGATATCCGAAGTGCTTCGAGACTTGTAATATTTTCCGTATTTCGTTTGGCGGACATTCCGTTTTCGTTTTCGCCATTGACATCCCGACATGCTTTGCGACAGTGGCAGATAGGTTGGCTTTGCGTGGTCGCGCGGGAGATTGAAATACAGCGTTGGGCAGCTCAAAGTGAGTTCTTGCGGCCGAGTGAAATTCAGCAAGGCGGGCAAAGACTATGAGCCGGCAGCGGAGGACCGGGAGTGCTTCCTAAAGGAGGTCCGTAACGATAAGGGAGATGGCGCGAATCTAAGTGGCTGACTATCGGTGATAAAAATGAAGCGATTTTGAGGGAATGAACTTAAGAATTTATTTTTCTTGAGCGGGATTCAGCGGTACGGGCCCAAACTTGGCCATCTGAAGTGAAAAATCAGCGTAAAATCGAGAAATTCGGGTAAACCTTGGGATTCATTTTTTCGAGCGGGATTCAGCGGGAGACATGCAGATCTTTTTTTTTTGCATACGTTAATTCTCGAAAACGACGGAAAAAAACAACAGAAAAAAATCTGAACAATGTTTTGCAACTAATTTGTAGTTCACATGCCAAAAATGGACAAATCTGAGCGAGAAAAATAAAAAACGACCTCAAAAATCAACATAGGCTGGATATGCCCCGAGCCCTTCAATTCTAAGTTTACTTACCTGTACCACGGACACCAAGCACATGTGAGACCATCCTTCTGAACTGCCCGCAGCTCAAATGGATAATCACCTGCGTCCCTAGCAATATTTACCAACATAAGATTGTTAACACTTAACAATTGTTTACAAAAGAAATACACGTGCAGTGTTAAACTATCTGACAGAAATGTTTGTATGTGGCTAGGACCACAAAGCCTATGAGAGGCACTTGCTAGTGAATATCTGACTCAGTGTATTTGTCGTTGTTTTCAGTTACACTGATCAACCTCTATCAAAATCAGAGTTATGTTTGTAAAAAGTTGTAGCATTCTATCTTCCAAACTCAATGGAATCCACAATAATGCACATCTGTTAATTTCACTCATTACAAACTGCGGACCTTAGAATAACAAAATCATCTTGCTGACGTAATACAGTAAAACCCATGTATATAAAGAACCTGTGGATTAAGAACCTGGAGGCTAAAATTTTGGCATTTAAAGCCACATTATATATGTTGTGGTTCAATTTTACCCTTGGTTCAAATTTTATTTTTCTTTGTTTTGGGCTATGGTAATGTATGGTAATGAGTTTTAAACAAAGGAAAATAAAATTTGAACCAAGGATAAAATTGAACCACAACATATACAATATAAGAACCTGTTGAGCCTAAAAATTGACACTGGTTCTTATTTAGGAAAATCAGTATAGTTTTAATAGTTCTGTTGCAGTGTAGGGCATAAAGAACATTAAATAAACCAGGACCTAGAGCAGGGTGTGTATTTGCTTAGAATCTAGTCTTAAGCTTGGTTCCCACTGGCAACGTAAGCGACGTAAGCAGAATAGGAATAACCTTATGATCTAGTGGAAATCGAAACGACGGAAGCGGATAGTAAGCGGCGGAAGCAGAAGCGGAATCGGAAGAAAAAGGAAACCTTCTGATCCTTCCGATTCCGATTCCGTGGAGCTTCCGATTCCGATTGCGACTCCGTTTTTTAATTTTCACTAGAACGTAAGGCTCCTTACGCTTCCAACTGCGACTCCGCTTCCGATTAAGTCGCTAGTGGGAACCAGCCCTTACTGTTTAGACATAATTATATGTTTCTTATACATACTGAAAGGGACCACACCCATATACAGCTGTAGAATTAGAATGGTTTGTTGGAACAGCAGCAAGCACGTTTT
This sequence comes from Dendrophyllia cribrosa, assembly GCA_024195265.1. Classification (NCBI taxonomy): domain Eukaryota; kingdom Metazoa; phylum Cnidaria; class Anthozoa; order Scleractinia; family Dendrophylliidae; genus Dendrophyllia; species Dendrophyllia cribrosa. The sequence continues at coordinate 34,419,545 of JAJLRJ010000008.1, read as the reverse complement.
CTTCTTACAACAATTAGAATCTATTTAAAGTGCACCTAACCCCCAATTTTTTTAATCAACTCAATGTACGTTGAAAAGTTGAATAGTGAAATATTTCTTGTTTTTAATGTCGCGTTAGTGAGTTATAGAGATTTGAATTTACAAAATGCTAATTAGATGACGTCAAATCAAGACTTTACCATTATTTCTACTTCAATTTACAATACACAGTTCACAGCTTAAGGATAATCAATTTGTGAAATACTAAATAAAAACTGTTAATAGTCAATTGATTTGTAAAAAAATATTACTTGGAGGTGGAAACAAGTAGTTGAAAAATAAACGAGTCTTGATTTGACGTCATCTTATTAACATTTTGTAAATTCAAACTTCTATAATTCACTAACGCAACGTTAAAAACAAGAAATATTTAACTATTCAACTTTTCAACGTACATAGAGTTGATTAAGCGAAAAAACAATGTTGGGGTTAGGTGCACTTTAAGAATCTAAGTAGCCTAAATTCTCAGTAAACATCAAATATATTAGAACCTTGTTAGGCTAACTTGGAAAAATCTAGGTTTTTATATGTAGGTTTTTACTGTAAAAAATTAATGTCAGGGATTTTTCTTAAACTTTTATTTTGGCCACTTTGAGAGCCAAGTCATAGCAATGTACATTTGTTCGTTCTCTAAACTCACCCATCTTTGCAGTTTGTTTCTCCTGGTGCCGGTGGGCTGAGCAGCCTGGCCACTTGAGTCCAGACTCCTTGATACAGCTCACACTGCCGTGTTTGAGATGTGCATGGCACAATGACAGGAATTCCAAATAAACCAGGTCGATTCTTTTGCGGTGACAGGAAATATGCATCTAAACGAATCTGGACAAAGAAGGGAAGGGAATTATATTTTGCACATAGTGCAAATGTCACAGGGATCTTGATCGTTTTGGTCACAACTGGAATAAATATTCGACAAAGTACCTTTGCTCTCATGTAAAATGCTCTTAAAGCACCAAGACTAAAAATCAAGTGATTTCGTGAAGAGAGAACAAACCTGTAACCATAAAGAGATTTAACGCTTTCACTCCCAGAATCAATTATGGAGACAGGTAGTGTAGTTCTAACTTTTGCGACTGTTGACGAAATCCTATGGTGTGACCATTCAAATGAAACCTCTTTGGCAGATAGTACCATTTGTTCTAACTTTTGAGTTTGTGGACAAAATCCTATGGTGTGACCATTCAAATGAAACCTCTTCAGCAGTACTTTTGCATGGTACCATTTGTTCTAACTTTTGAGTCTGTTGATGAAATCCTATGGTGTGACCATTCAAATGAAACCTCTTCAGCAGTACTTTTGCATGGTACCATTTGTTCTAACTTTTGAGTCTGTTGATGAAATCCTATGGTGTGACCATTCAAATGAAACCTCTTTGGCAGATAGTACCATTTGTTCTAACTTTTGAGTTTGTGGACAAAATCCTATGATGTGACCATTCAAATGAAACCTCTTCAGCAGTACTTTTGCATGGTACCATTTGTTCTAACTTTTGCGTCTGTTGACGAAATCCTATGGTGTGACCATTCAAATGAAACCTCTTTGGCAGATAGTACCATTTGTTCTAACTTTTGAGTTTGTGGACAAAATCCTATGATGTGACCATTCAAATGAAACCTCTTCAGCAGTACTTTTGCATGGTACCATTTGTTCTAACTTTTGAGTCTGTTGATGAAATCCTATGGTGTGACCATTCAAATGAAACCTCTTTGGCAGATAGTACCATTTGTTCTAACTTTTGAGTTTGTGGACAAAATCCTATGATGTGACCGTTCAAATGAAACCTCTTCAGCAGTACTTTTGCATGGTACCATTTGTTCTAACGTTTGAGTCTGTGAATGAAATCCTATGGTGTGACCATTCAAATGAAACCTCTTTGGCAGATAGTACCATTTGTTCTAACTTTTGAGTTTGTGGACAATATCCTATGATGTGACCATTCAAATGAAACCTCTTCAGCAGTACTTTTGCATGGTACCATTTGTTCTAACGTTTGAGTCTGTGGATGAAATCCTATGATGTGACCATTCAAATGAAACGTCTTCAGCAGTACTTTTGCATGGTACCATTTGTTCTAACGTTTGAGTCTATTGATGAAATCCTATGGTGTAACCATTTAAATGAAATCTCTTCAGCAGTACTTTTGCATGGTACTATTTGTTTTTCAAATGTCGTTTGGCACTCTTTTGAGTTAAAGAGTTAAGCAACTTTTCCAAGAAGCAAGGCAAGAACTTGTAATCCATTCCCATCAATCATCCACATCCAAAGACACACTTTGATAGTTTCACTGTACTAGTGTAGCAAGAATTAACAAATCTGGAAAATTATTTTTAGATCTCTGTTGATGCAAGTATGTTGTTAGAGTTTCCAAGTGACACTTTAATCTGGTGACAAAGCCTCATTAATTAAGGAAGGTTCATGGTGTCATCAAGAAAATCAGATCAGATGAGACATGCTCATGTAAAATTAAAGTGTTCACCGGTTTGTGAATTTGCCAATGTACACGTGTGTGTGTTTTTTTTATTTATGAAGTCTTTTCCCTTTGATTAAATACACACAGGGTTCTCCCCAGGATTTGGGAAAAGCCAGGAGTATTCTGACTTACATCAAAATGGACCTTTTGCATGGCCTGTCACTGCTGTCCACTGGCAAAATAAGTTCACCAAGAAATCAAATACAAAGTATTTTTACGGGTCAGTTTTTAAAGCTGTTTTTCCTAGCGCGCGGTCAGAAGAGTGTAATAACGTGTCATATTTGCACACGTTTTGATGCGTATTTGCACTCTAGAATGCTATGTCGAATAATAAATACACCTTGTTTGATGGTTTAATACAATGAGTAAAATGTCCCCCCCCCCCCCCGTTCGTACGTCCAAGGGTTAACAACAAAATCAAATTTAAGGAAATCCTTTCAACTAGGAAGAAATGAGTTAACTATTTGTCATATTTTTACTTGGTATAAATCCAAAGACTACTTACTGTTTTTCTGTGCATTGCAACAACAAATCCACTGAAACAATAACCCAGATATGGGGAAGGTCCAACATTAGGTGTAGAAGAAATACTGGAATTCCTGGAACCAGTATCCAAGTTTCCAGGGACAGACAGAGTTTTACGATTTGGAGAATTCTCCGCACTTAAACTGATCCCGGAATCAGAATTTGAATAATAATTTCCTTCAGTCATTTCCATTGAGGAAGATGAAGACTTCCTTAACGTTGCGGCAAAGCTAAATCCACCACCAAACTTGGGACTAATCTTTTTCCGGAGTTTGGGGCTCACTCTTTTAACTGGACTGGAAGGAACTTTTCTTTTGTTTTTCTTTCCTTCCGCAAACCAGTCCTCTTGAACTCTTAATCGGCTTTCACTGTCTTCTGAGCTGTTTTCAGAGTTTGTTCCTGAAGATTTGCTTTCCTTTCCTTCTAACTCTTCGCCCTTTGACACATTATTGCAAACAGCCGTAGCTCTTTGACAGTTTGTAACTTGATTTGCAGAACACCGCTTCTCAGATTCCGCAGAACAATCATTGTATAAAACCTTTTCTTCCTCTGTACCCGCAGTTGTAGAAGTGCTACATTTATCAGACTCGCAAGATATTGTAGGAAGAGGGATTTCATAAGCATATAGCACACCAGCTAAAGCAGTGCGGATCTTCTGCGCATCTGATGGCAAGCTCTGTCAAGCATCAAAGTTTATGACATTACATTTAACAGGTATTACAATGCAATTTCAAACCAAATTAACACAAGATATTATTAATAATACAAGTAAAGAAAAAAATCAAACAGCTCTAAGAGGCATCTCGTGAATACGAAACAACGTAAGGTTAAGTCTACATATCAGTTTTAATTTTCCATACTAAGTTTGAAGACAAAAAAAATTGAAGAGTAAAACAGATTTAAAACAACCAAAACATCTTAGTGTGACAAATATGCATTGTGTAAAACAAGACTGTCTAGACAATTGATGTCGTAATTACACTGGGGAATTAAAAAATGTTTACAACAGCAATCATCTTTTAAGGTCGCAGGGGATACCTGGCCATGAATAAATTCATAACGCAAAATTTTAGCAGGGGTGTCACTTTGAAAAACGTTATATCGTGAACGTTTAGAAGCCGATTTCGCTAAAATTTAACAGAGATACTGGAGAATAATGGAAGTACATAAGGATTGTTTTTTATTGAAGAGATCGCGCTTTGTAGCAATAATGCTGTAAAGCGACTAAAGTTATGTTTTTTAAAAACATGGTTTTGTGTCCAAGTTTGCTCCTCGAGAAGAACACAAAGCAAGTTGATTTCACCACTCACTGATCTGTCAAAATGTCTATTGTGTCATATCTGACTGCGATTTTTTTATTTCAACTTCAATTAAAAGTTATTAGCTTTTAAAGGAGTAAAATAGTCCATGTTAGAATTTGAAGCCTCATATCTTCACTTTGAAAGCCTATTTAAAAATTTTGAGTCAGATATGACAATCTACAATACACCTAGTTTACCTCCCTGCAGTGTCAACTCATAAAATTCTCTATCCGCTCTGAATTCTTGGACACAAAATTGCTTGTTTTTACGCTTCCGAAGGCTTCCCGAGCAAACACGAAAGCAAAAAATATATATATTTATGGTAATTTTGCTAATTTTAATCCACTGGCTATTGTCAACACTTCATGCAGAAAGAACAATGCCTTGAAAAATAGTGTATTTTACCAGAAAGCGCTTTGCACGTGCAATTATTGATGCAGAAACATTACAGAGCCTGTCCGTGAATATTTTGCGCATTTTTGGTATCAGCCGTCGCACTTTGCGCATACTCTTTTCATAAATGCATACTAATGAGTGGAACCTGTCCCCCGCGACCTTAACACGTAATACACTGGGGAATTAAAAAAGTTTACAAAATAATGATGGATCGAGTGAAAATTTGCATATCTGTCCCGTATACTATCTCTTTCAATGTTTCGCATATTCATGGAGATTGTTAGAAACAAATTTTGTTCTTTTTAATTTAACCATTTAAGCCAATTTCTTAGTTTTGCAATGCGTGTCACTACTGCACATTATTTCTGGCATCATCAGCATGCACGCATTCAGACCCAAGTGGGTTTATTTAAAAGGCTAAGTTCATCAGATAAATAACTGGTTGTTTTCTCCTAAACAAGCACAGTGCCCTATGGACATACATTATAACCTTGAGATCATGCACAGAGAGAACATTTTGAAGCAATGCCATTTGAAGCTGTACTTTTCTTTGCCATAAATCACTTATAAGGATTCTCTCAATAATAATAAACATATGAAGACCAGCAGAGAGAATTTGTTTGTTGGCTAAAAGGGTGTTAAACCAGGATACAACTTCATCAAGAAAATAAATTAATGCAATGTATTCCACATTGTATGCTACCTTAACTGAAGCTCCAAATATCTCCACCAGAAGAAGTTGTGAAAAGACAAGTCCACAGTACTTGGACAGTTCTTTCTTGACATCCTTGTATCTGTCATCATTATTGAGAAGCAAACCATACTTTGTTGGGGTTGTACCCTCAAGGTGGACAACTGCGCAGGAAAAACAAAGGAAGGGTCACACATTACCTCCACCCAGCCCCTGAAATCATGAAGTTCACAGTTTACTCCTCCTAACCTCCTGCTATGAAGTGGTCATAAATTAAGGTAAAGTTTAGTTAATGGTGTCAGAGACATCATAACATGGTATCACGTTAATTTTTGTATTTCTACTAAAAGTTTATGATACCATTTTTTTTTCAGCGCTCGTAACGAACAATTTGCATTATTATCATGAAGGTAAATTGCACATCAGCCACAGAGCTCAAATGGCCGAGGTTTATCCTGGTTTCTGTAGCAGCAATCAACTAAGGGTATTGCTACTCCCCATATAGCTAGACGGGATAGGTTAACCACATTGTACTGGAATCAAAGCCAGTCGCCAGAGAGTTCGAAGTGATACTTTTCTAAAACCACAGTACATGTCTGGCAGTGAAAGCTAACTACAGAATCTCAGGGTCTGTCCCTTACTCTCTAATCACCATACACACAAGGAGAAGATACAATGAATAAGCACTAGCAAAGGCTCCTATGAGCCAACTTGTGAATGCAAAACAACTTTTGGACCCTCCCCTCTCCTAGGCATTTGCTCCACCGACCACCCCCCAACCCCCCCCCCCCCCCCCCCTCCCTCCCATGCTGTCCCCATTGTCCCCATGCATAAGGCAGGTGATCATTACATAATTTTCCCCATATGTTATATATCATTTAATGCTTCATGTATATATTCACAAGTTAAAAGGGGTAATGAGTTAACTAAAAACTTACCAATTACTTCCACGTAAACTGAGTTGTCCATAGGTAGGGGTAAGGAGAGAAACGTGAATGGATCAAACCTGACGCTGACATAACCACACTCGACACACCTGACTTGGGACTTGAGCTGCCAAAAAAAGAAATCAGTCAATATAATAACAACACTTGCCGTGTCTCCATTGAAAACGAACAGATCTGCATGGATACATGTACATGTACATGTAGTTTGCAGTTATTTTTCTGGCAATAATGCCATTTTGTCCCCACTGTCAATGTTGTTGAGTTACGATATCTGGGGAAACACTGCAGTGTAATCATGGATGACACAGGATGTCACTGGTGAAGCAAGATATCAGGCCGCTCTGGAAAGAATGCGGAAACCAGTCCCACAGGGACCGACAGGGTCTTGGAACATACTCCATTTATTTGAAAGAAATATTCTATCACAAACTCTGGAAATCTCCAAATATAACTGTAAAATCCCTTTTAGAACGAATAAATGCAGAAAAATAACCACTCTGTTCAAGAGAAAGAAGTGATAGGGTTATTTTTAAACATTTGTTTTGTGTACACTTTGCAATATTAATTTTTAATAAGAAATTTAACACAAGCAAGGCTGAGCTCTTAGAAGAATCACAGGGAGCCCAAAGGCTCCCAACTATGAAACCTGGGGAGCCTTGCACTTAAGCTTTATGCAAAAGTAAGTTTCTCTAGTCGCCCGAAGATAAAAGTAAGGAGCCTGAGGCCTCTGGGCATTGCTAGAGCACAGCCCTGCACAAAGCCAAATGTGGTTTTACAACTTCAAACTCAATCTTGACAAATTTGAGCCTGTTAAAAATTAATATTAATTTACAATTTAAATGCTGTGCATGCAAAGGTTCACTCGACGTGTGGCCGATAGACCCAGGGATAGACTCATTATTGTGTAAAAGCACGTGTTCGGGTGCCAACATTTAAAAGGAAATATTTAGTCACAACACTAGAAAACTGAGATAAAACCAGTGAAGTCCATTGTAGAAACCAATAAATTAATTCAAAAGGTTAACCACACCACTAAAGAATAACAAGTGTTGTTTTTCTTTTTCAAGAACACCTGTCTGTGGCCCTCCACAGGGGGTTTAGGATGGTTTAGGTGTCAATGGGTTAAGGGAAGTTTAAAACATTACCTGGCCTTGAAACAGGTCTACAACCACAGATTGATTCCTCTTCAAATGATTATCCCAAGCCTAAAGGGAATCACAAATGAAAATATTTACAACTCATCCTTCTTGAAATAAGAAAACCAAACATTTACAAAAACTCATACACTGTATGTATGAAATGCTCATTGGAGAGGTCACAAGGAAGTTTGGAGACAACAACTGGAAGAAATTTTCTCTCTGGGATTCTCTTACCTGCAGAAGGGTCATCTGGCAGTGTGGCAATTGCAAAAAGAAAAGTTTTAAGTTATGTAATGGCGAAGCTAATAAAACAAACAAAAAATTAAACTAAACCAAAACCAAGAAATCACATCTGACCAATCATAACAGATCAGACAATTTAATGAACCAATCAAAACTCAAAACAAAATAATACACTGGGTGATGCAAAGCATGGGAAAGTACATGGGAAAACGCATGCAAGCAAGTCACAATTGGACAAGAAAATCAGTGGTGTGAGTTTTCTAAACATCTGATATATGTTTACTAATACAAAATCAGACCAAGATGCGAATTACTTTCTACAACAATCAATTGCTCATTATACCTCATGTGCCACTTCTTCGTCTGGTCTTCCATCACTGTCCTTGAGTTCAACATAAGGCTTGAGATGGACTCTACAATCACATGACAGTACCAAGAATAGTCTTCAAACAGTTGTTATGAGAATTCTAGGTACATTTACAACAATCTTAATTTTATATTTGTGGATTTTCTAAATTTTGACTATTCATCTTAAATTTTGACTCTTAATCTGAAGAGTGTACTACTGAAACAAGAAATGAAATAAAAGTTGCAATAATTAACAATCAGTTGAATGAATAATTTCTTTTTTTTTTTCTTAATTATAATTATTGTGATTCAAATTTGTTTTTTATTACTGTGTTCCAGTTTATGGTTTCTGAGACAAAGGAAAATACAAACTAAACTGGTTTGAAAATTTTCAAACCAAAGACAAATTTGAACCACAACAAATACCTAGCACCTGTTCTAACTGTGACATGAAATAGGCTAAACTGACATACAATGATAATAAAAGAGAGCAACAAACAAAAACTCACCTGTTTAAGTCTTCATGCAAACCATCCAAAAGAAATGATAGAAATTCCTTTCAAAACAAAACCACCATGTCCAGATAAATATCAGAATTTTAAAAAAGGGGTGAAATAACATTTAACTTTACCTATATGACTGAATTTAAAATACAACCCACATTTAACTGAAATGTTATTTTTAAATGCATGTCCAGAAGACAATTTTCAATTTAACAATGAAAATGAATTGAAAGGGGACAGGTAAGAAAGATTAACTTAATTGGGTTATTCCAGAAAAAATCCACACCCCCCGACGGATGGCATGCTGGAAATTCGCGCGGGAGGGGGGGTTGAGGGCCCTGGAAATCCATGCGGGAAGGGGGTTCTGGACCTAAAAATCCTTCCTCAGGGGTCGATTTTTTGAAAATGATTTGAAGAGAACACTTTGTGTTCAAAACAATTAGTTAAGGTTTAACTTCGTCGGTTCCACATTATTCATAGAGAATAAACCGGATGAAAGGGAGAAAATACAACTCAAATATGGAGGAAGTTAGTGGTTAACGTAACCGAAAGCGTGCTTCGGTACCTTGCAACAAAGCTCGTGTCCGAGTTCTTGCCAGCAACAAATTGTCAGGGAAAGGTTAAAAAGTATCAGCCGATTTGAAAAAAGACAAAAGATTTTTGACAAAAACAATCAATGTACCGTTATGCAAGTACGCATTGTTTTCTATTTGTAGAATTGTTTCAGCTTGCTTTCGTGCACATTCCCTGTAATCTGATATAAGCTTAGTAATATACGGCTTACGCAAATGTCCAAACTTTTATGCCGCTCTTCCTAGTGTACTATTTAGTTGATGCGTTAAACCTTGAAGGAAATATAAAATAATTGGAAGAAGCTTTCCAATTTAATACTTAAAGGCAAATTGCGATCAAACTTGTTCGAATGTTTTCTTCATGAAGCCAATAATCACGGTAAAGGCGCTAGTAAATATAATTAAATTAAATAGCGCTTTCTGAATTTGTTTGCTTTCAAGATTTTTTTGATTCGCGTAAACATTATGTGAATCATTCTTACAGATAAGAATGGCATTCTATATACACAGGAAAAGTCGGAAATGTTAGAAAACACTAGATGTAATAAAAATAGGTTGCTGAATTTAAATAATATTTTGTGATGTTTACAATATTTCGCAGACACAAACGCTTGGCGTGCAATTAGGATAAATGTCATAAATAAATCACCAAGCCTTCCGGAAGCAGAAAATCACTGAATTCTGACAAGTGTAAGACATTTTCATTCAAGACATTTTCATTCAAAAGTTTTGACCTTAAGAAAAAATGTTTTGGATTCATGATCATGAAAAAGCTGGGTGCGATCAAATTACATTTTACACAAAATTTGCATGAAACAAAATTGTGTATTTGCGACAACACTTTGAAGAAACTGTGAAGCCTGGAAAAAATAAAAACATACCAAAATCAAAGCAGTTATTTAAGGAACTAGATTTAAAGAAACATTTCATTCGATTTTGTCTTGAAATCACGAGGTTTTTTTTAATGTGTCACGCAATATTTATTTAAAAAATGTTTCACCAATTTATAGCACTAATCACCACAATTTAGAAAAATATAAAAACACGATCTCCTGAATGCGACTACATGTATTTTTTTTCATTGTCTGTAAATTTAGGGCCTCCAAAAATTTACTGGAAATCCGGGCAGGAGGGGGGGGTCTCTGGGCTTGGAAATCCAGGTGGGAGGGGGGGTCTAGCGGGCCAGGAAATCCGGGCGGGGGGAGGGGTCAAAAAATCTTGCCATCCGTCGGGGGTGTGTGGATTTTTTCTGAAATAACCCATTTAATATTGCTGCATTATTAGGTAAGATCTTCAATATCAAAACCAACCAACAAATAAAATAATTATTTCCATTACTTTGCCCAACAAAACATATGGACTCTGATTTTCTCTCTGTCCCACGCTCACGACTTGCTGGAGGGTTTCACGGTTTGGTGCATGTGCAAGCTATTACGTAACCCATCTAATTTCATTGTTTAGACCAATCGTAAGCAAGTAAATAACTCTGGCGGGAAATTTGCCCATGAAAATGATTGAATGGATGATTATACATACCCATGGGAGCAAGGGGGGTAGAATAAATCCTTCGGGTCGAAGGTTTTATTCAGTGTTGACTTTGTCGGTGTAATCCATTGAAATTTTCTGTGAATTTTGGTCATCCTTCGCTTTGTTTGGACTAATTTTAGTATATGATTATTGAAGTGAATGTGAGTGTTTTTTTAACCAATAAAATTGGTAAGACAGTGCATAAAGCATTTTAATCTGTGCACATGCACCGAACCATGAAACCATCCCTTTAACATTGCATCTTTCTTATGACACAGTTTGTTAAAAAACAAATTTATTGTATGCTATACGTGTGCTACTGAGACCATTAATACATACAATGCTTGCCAGCCTACCTGGGAGTCATGTTGCTGAAATCCATTAAATCTTGGTGCATATCTTCCTATTGTCCACTGCAAAAACAAAATAATTTTTTTTTTCATTTCTATTATGGAGCCTAGTGTCTTGTTAAAACAGATGAACATACAGTTACACATATCATAGTTTTTGTAGATTGTAAAGATTCTATGTGCATTCTGGGTCTCACCCTAAGTTTCAATGGTGCTAGGCTGCGAGAGCTGCCACTCCACAAGTCTTGGGCAAGGTCTCCATAACGTCTCGCTATGTGGCCTTTCATACCCAAAGGATTTGTCCTACAAAAGAAGAACTTACAATTGAACATTTCCTCTCCTAAAACTAATATTAGCACAATTATTTTGCACAATGTTGGCAAAATAGCAAAAGTGATCTTTAAACAACATTTCTTTGTAAACATACCAAATACAAATACAAGCCAAACACATCAAATTCAAGGTGACTGACCTGTTAAGTTCATATAAATGGCATTTGTTGGTAAAGTACTGCGTGAGAGGCTGGGTATTACTGAGACACTGTAGTGCAGAGTTCATGAAGCATGTGTTGCCCAGGTTGCTAAGGCCAGTTGCTCCTTTTTCTGTCGGTTCTGCAATGAGAAATGGCATAGAGTACCAAAAATTAAAATTTAAAAAAATTCAAAATTTCATTTTGTGAAAATTTATATATAATATATGATAAAAACAAATGGAACCATGTAAAAGTACTCCAGAGGAGGTTTCATTTGAATGGTCGCACCACAGGATTTCATCTACAGACTCAAAAGTTAGAACTACATGGTCTCCAAGTTCATTAGCTACCAATCAATTATACTTCTAAAACTTGAACAAAACTGTGGAAAGGGGGAGGTATTAGTAGAATCATCATCATCATCATCATCATTGTCATCATTATCAAGCTGGGGTAGCACGGGTGCAAGCTTGGCAATAATATGATTGTGTTGTTCCAGAAAATATCCATACCTGTACCTCCCAAATGGAAGGTATTTTGGTTTAACCCTCCTACATCCCCTCCTCTGGAAATTCCAGATTGGCTTCATACTTTTTTTCTTTAATAAGTTTGCTTTAGAGACCCCCTCCCCCCTCGGAATTTCCAATGACCTTCTATGGGGAGAGTATGGATGTTTTCTGGAATCACACATTTGGAGGCAGTAGCTAGTCCACTAATGTCTGTAAGGGCCTGTTTACATGGAGGGAGGGTGACCCGGGTACCAGGGTCACCCTCCTAGCCGGGCTACCCTGGGAGGGCCAACTTTTCATACATTTCTTTACAAAGCACAGTGAAGTGTTTACATGATAGACAGGGTTACCCGCCTACCCGGGTCACCCTGTCTGCTTGCCAGGGTCACCCTCCTAGGCGGGCTATCTTTTCTGCATGTAAACAGTCACCCCAGGGTCACCCTCCTAGGCGGGCTATCTTTTCCACATGTTAACGGTCACCACAGGGTCACCCTCCTAGGCGGGCTATCTTTTCCACATGTTAACGGTCACCACAGGGTCACCCTCCTAGGCGGGCTATCTTTTCCACATGTAAACGGTCACCACAGGGTCACCCTCCTAGGCGGGCTATATCAGCCGTGCAGTTTATCGTGTGTTTATTTTTTTTTTTAGCTGATTAGGTCTCTTGTAGATCCTACGTATGTTGTTAGCAGTATTATCGTTTGCGGTCCTTTGCAGTTTTCACTTTTATTTCTGTTGACTTGAAATCCCGCGACATGATGGCGGCGCCATTCAAGCGTGGTGAATATTTTAGTCGTGTTTATTTGTCAAAAACCTCCTGCTGTCAGAGAACATCATAGTAAATCATCTGATAATTTCATTGCATTAACAACAAGCAAGCCATTAAACCAAGGAAAATGCAAGAGCAAGCGGAACAAACGATAAAAACATGTTTGTTATGTAGTGCCGTTGCAATAACTAAAGTCTGCTGAAACATGAGCCCACCAAAACAAGAGCCCGCCAAATAAAGATAGCTCGCCTATGTGATAGCCCGCCCTAATAGCCCGCCCATGTAAAGACGGGCTATGTTTTAGCCCGGCTGAGAGGGTGACCCTGGTACCCGAGTCACTCTCCCTCCATGTAAACAGGCCCTAAATGAGTCTACACACTTATGTTATTTTTTAACTTATACCTAAATTGAGCTTCTCTCTGAGACTTCTATTGTTTGCTAAACATGACATCTCTTCGGGCCAACTCATGTCTCTGTTGCGAACTGGAAGAACACAAAATACAAAATAGCATACATTTAATTTTGGAAAACCTTATTCAAACCCTCTGACCACCAATAGTGGCCAAAAGCAAAGATAAAAAAATATATAAATAAAACTTTCAAATTCTGTTTTGTAATATGTTAAAAAACCACCATAAAAACTCATGTACATGCATAGGCCAACCAGTTGTAATGTTTCTTGCCACCAACCTTCAATTAGTACAGGGTTGTTGTCTTTGATTTCCAACTTTTCTAAAGATGAATTGTCTTCCTCTAGTAGTCTCAGTTTAGACTGCGGAATTAATTTAAAAGCAATACAGTCACATTTTAAATGCTAAACAGCACTAAAGCAAATGTCCAAAGTAATGGTGGTGCAATACTAAACTGTATATCACATGCATGTTTCTTTGTCTTTGGGGAGGGGGGGGGGGGGGGGGGGGGGGGGAGAGAAGTAATGCTCAATGTCACCCAATGCAACAAGTGTTAAATGTTGGCAGTTGTGGAGCAATAGACTTATAAAGACTTAACCTCTGCCTTTACCCTCATGCAGGGGGTGGGGAGGGGATGGTAACCTTGAATTGAATTAGCATCCCATCCAGGGGGAGTAGTAATGCTCAATGTCACCCAATGCAACAAGTGTTAAATGTTGGCAGTTGTGGAGCAATATACTTATAAAGACTTTACCTCTGCCTTTACCCCCACATTAGGGGTGGGGGAAGGTGAGGGTAACCTTGAAATGAACTAGCATCTCATCAATGCTCAAAATTGCCTGATGCTACAGAAACCAGGTTCCATGACAGTTGAAGGTCAATAACTAGTCTTGTAAAGCCTTACTTTTATTCATACTCCCTTGTGGGAGATGAAAGAGCAGGGTTGGTGCCAGGATAAAGTGGTACAGCTGGTGAAGGACAGGCACCGGTGGCATTCTGTGGTTGTGGCCTTAAGTGTGGACACCCACAAAGAGGATTGAGATGAGTTGAGTATGCTGGATGGGATAGAGGGGAAGAGAGGAAGTGAATTATCACTGTGTGCATACCTGGTCATCCTCCATACTCCAAAGACGCATATCTTCATTACGAATTCTGAGCCGTGCACAAAGATAGTCATACACCTGAAATATCACCAACATCAGATATCAAACAAGTAATTTTAATTGAGATGCAATTAAAATGCAATTTAACTAAGTTAAGAACAAAGAGTGGGTTACTGCGCTATCTACATTGTAATGGTCAGCAGTATGAATTTGGCACATGCTTACATGTACAGTGTAGGTAGTTCAAGTGTATGTTTGTAGTGGCCTTCCATCGGCCAATCAATGATACATCTCTGTGAACCCACATACTATCGTCTATTTTTAATATTTCATGTTAGTTCACTATGGGAAAAAGCAAACGAAAATAAATATTTAGCAATCCAGTACTAACTAACCTGTTGTATGGTGTTCATTCTGCTAAAGGAAGCCACGTACGCTAAGTACCTTTTGGGTGGGGCATGAGGAGTGGTGAGAGAATTGTTACCAAACCCAAATGTACTCAACCCAAAGCCGACGCCTGTCCATGTTGTAATCCCGCCACGGGTTGGAGGGGGAGAGTGTCGGAAAAGTCTCAAACTGATAGGATATAGCTCTAACTCAGGAGTTGGATCACCATTAGTCGGAGTAATGACCTGCATAAAATAACATAAAATAACAAACATTAATTTTCACACCATATACTGCAGCAGGACTGCCAGCATCTACAGTAAAGATGACCGGCTACTCACAGTTTGAAAATAACAACAAGCATGGGGAGCTTTCTTTGTTTTATGACTGGCTACTATCCTTGTGGAGCCGGCTTCTTTCTCTATGTTGGCAACCCCACCTTGGGTCCAGACTTAAAGTGGGTATGAAAATTGAATCAAATGCCCCAAGTATATCCAGCCTTCCCCCTCAGTTGAAACAGACGTGTGTTATAAAAGCCCTGAAATGTGGAAAACTCAACCAACCACATTGCAGCAAAGCAAAGACGTCAATTTGCAACTTTAAGTAAAAATGTGAAGTCACATGTAATTAGATTAATTACCGTTCTTGGAAGAGCAGGTCCACCACCATACCATTGCTGAAGAGCTCTCCACACAGGCTCAGGGATGATCTCAAAGTCTCGACCTCTGACCAATGGGATGTTGCGCTTTAATTTGCCTCCTTCGCCAGTTAAAATCATCACCTAATTAAAGTAAGAAAAAAAATAAACAAAATAAAACAGCAGCATTTTCAAGACCATTTTAGCTTTTAATAGGCCATGCAAAAATCAAGGTATCATGTTATAAAAGGTTTCAAATTTCACTCGAGGTTGTTTTTTGTTAATAATGTAAATTTATGACTCTGCGACAAAAGTAAAATAAGCTCGTGTGAAAGGTCTTATTTTACTCTTTGTATTAACCTCAAATAGTGTGGATGAAATCCTATAGTGTGACCTTTCAAATGAACGCCACTGAGCAGTGCTTCCTATGGTTCTGTTTATTATGCTGCATGCAAGGTGGTTCTAACTTTTGAGTCTGTTGAGTTTATCGTGTATAAATAAATGCTTTTATTATTATTATTAAATCCTAAAGGGTCACCATTCAAATACAAGCTACATGTACATGTCCTGAGCAGTACTTTCCTGTGGTACTGTTATTATGTTGTACAAGGTGATTCTAACTTTTGAGTCTGTGGGTGAAATCCTGAAGTGTGACCATTCAAATGAAAGCTATTAAGCAGTACTTTCCTGTTTATTATGCTGTACAAGGTAGTTCTTACTTTTGAGTCTGTTGTTGAAATCCTAAAGTGTGACCATTCAAATGAAAGTGGTGCTGTTTATTATGCTGTACAACATGTTTTTAACTTTTGAGTCTGTGGATGAAATCCTAAAGTGTGACCATTCAAATGAAAGCTACTGAGCAGTACTTTCCTGTGGTACTGTTTGTTATTCTGTACAAGGTGGTTTAACTTTTTAATCTGTGGATGAAATCCTGAAGTGTGACCATTCAAATGAAAGCTACTGAGCAGTACTTTCCTGTGGTACTGTTTATTATGCTGTACACCTTTATAGTCTGTGGATGTAATTCTACAGTGTGACCATTCAAATGAAAGTTCTTCAGCAGTACTTTCCTTCATATATGTTGTGGTTCAAATTTTTCTTTGGTTCAATTTTTTTTAAACCAGTTTGATTTTTGTTTTCCTTTGTCTCAGAATATGATAATGAATCTGAGACAAAGGAAAATAAAAACTAAACTGGTTTGAAAATTTTTAAACCAAAGAAAAATTTAAACCACAACATATACAATACTGTGAGATATGTTTTCATTATTTCACAAATAAAATTTTGATTTTGGGTGCTCTTGGGAAGGAATGGTATAAGAGTTTAGAGATACATACAAAAGTACCTTTAATAGAGGTTCCCAAAGGGGCTTTACAACTATTTACAATTTAACAAGTTATGTCCTCACCTTCCTAGTTTCAGGCTCAACAAGAGGAACATTATCAACAGGCCCAGGCACCTGTGTATCACATGCCGTCCCCTGTGTACAGTGGCCATTCATTGCACCAGATGGACTGACTGTTTTGTTACCATGGTTATACATGGGATGAGATTCACGTCGTCCCAGTGTTCTTGTCTTCAGACTAGAGTCACTGCTCCAAGCTTGTCCTGGATTCCCAAAGGTTGCATTTGATACTTGGTTTAGTCTTGACGGCAAGGTACCATTCTTCTGGAGGTTACCAGTTGAGCTTCTTCTAATGTAAGGCTTAATAAACAGGATATCAACAGTGTTAATAAAATCAAGTAAACCAATAGACTTGTATTTGTTTACACTGCCCTCATTCACTCTCATTAATGTGTCCCCGGTTCACATCCCGGAGGCCACGCCATATGTGGGTCGAGTTTGTCATTGGTTCTTGTCCTGCTCTGAAGGTTTTTTTCTCTGAGTACTACAGTTTTCCTCCCTCCACAAAAACTAACATTTCCAAATTCCAATATGATCCAGAAACAGTGGAAATTAGAGGCATCTTGTGAATTTTCACTGAAATTCCTATTTATTTATTTTATTTATTTATTCACTCCATCATCATCATCATCATCATCATCATCCCTGTAATTGCTATTAACCACATAGTGCCTTCGCATACATGTAAGCTAAGAGTACCACCACTGTTTGTCTTAGACAAGTCACACTGCTTCCAGTGTACCAACCACACCTAACAAGGATGCTTAACTCAACAGGTTCAAAAGGTCATGTTGAGAGTTGTGATTGGTGGATTTTGTTCTTTTTGTTTGTTTCTGTTTTCAGCAGTCTAAAGTATGTCACCATAATTATGATTGATGCCAGTGTAACATGCAAACATTAGAACATCAGAGTTTGTATGTAATTAAGAGCGCAGTAAGTTTACTTGCGAACCAACCTGATAACTGACATACTCTTTCCAGATCCGCCACCAAGAAATTGCAACCAGATACCAAATAGTGCCTGTTTTGAGCTCATGCTGGTACTCACGCTCAAGCCACCCTCTGCAAGGAACAGATGACACCTTTAGAATTATTAAAGAGCCAACTAGTGAATATGAACGCTCTAAATAAAAGATTCTGAACATCTTCAGACCCTCCCCTCTTCTAGACATTTCGCTCCACCCCTGTGTTCCAACTCCCCCACTCCCCTTCCCTCCAATGCTGTCCTCATGGGTAAGGTAGGTCACCATTACATTTAGGCTAGCAGGCTCAATGTCCACCAACCTTCCCTCTCATAGACATTTTGCTCCAAAAACCCCCTCACCCCCTCCATCCAACTCCTCACTCACCCACCCTCCCTCCAATGCCATCCCCATGGATTAGGCAGGTGACCATTACATATCGGGGGAATACTATTCCAAAAAAATCTTCCAATAACGCTCGGGCATAGTACAGTATAGTATAGTACATGTATTCCGCAATTAATCAGAGACAAACCATCTAGAAAGATGTTTAGAAAAGCACTTTTACGCTGGTACCTTGCTCAATACTAATGAAACATCATCTCTTTTGACATTTACCAAGCTATTTTATAAGTTTTCCTTTACTTTTTTACTAAAAAATTACAAGTTTTCTGTTTATACTTATATAACTTTAGGGGGCACAATATTAGTTTATCTAGACGTGCCCCTCTCCTCTCCTTCCTAATATAACATGACTTAATTTAATTATTAACATCTGTAAAGGTTTGGAGTAAACAAATAAATGAAAAATGAAAAAACATATCGGGGGTTCAATGTTAACAGCTGATCAACCGATCGACCAAGTGAAATTTCTTCCTAAATTCTACAACTCGTTTTGAATCTTTGTGTATTCACAAGATAAAAAGGATGGAATGATCCTGGATACAATATTGGTATCGAAACGATATATTTGCCTAATTCCTTTAAGTGACAGACAAAAGCAAATAATAGACAGATAGTAACATGCTTGAGTACCACTGTGGTAATGATCGTCGTAAGGTGACCTTGAGAAGAGTTAAAAAAAATAAATCCATTCTACCAACCATCCTGAAAGAACATTTCCCCACTATCTGCAATGCTTGCTTTGTAAAAAGATATCTGAAAAGTATGACTATAAAATTATACCTTACAACTTGAAGTTCAACCTCTCTTGTGACTGGCTTCAATCCCAGTACAATGTGGCAAACCTAACAGAAAGTAAGTCACATAATAAGCTCTTAGCTCTTCCCTTGCTTAAGGTGAAAGTTGGACTTGGGAAATGTGGTTTACAAGCCATTCTAACTTTTAATTCTGTGCCCATTCAAATGAAAGCTAGTGGGAGTACTTTCTAGAGTTTTTAATTATTTGTTTTTTAATAGTTCAAAAATAGTTTTTGACCTTTTTCAAATCAAGTGTAATTATACCCTTCAATTATGGAAACATGTAATGTAATTCTAACTTTTGAGTCTGTTGATGAAACCCCCTGGTGTGACCATTCAAAAGAAACCTCTTTGGCAGTACCATAGCATGATACCATTTCTTTTACAATATTTTATAAAATAAAATTTGGGATTTTTCTTGAATTTTTATTTTGGCACAAGGGTTAAACTGGGCAACAAAATATAAAGGATTAGCAGTTTACATTTGAAATACATCTTCAGTGATAACTGACCTGGACTAACAACTTGGGAAACAACTGAGAAAATCTGTGAGTTGCTGCCCACTCTTTGTATTCTTCTAAACTGATCTGGCCATCCTAAAGATAAATCACAGTGTCAGCTTCACTTTATTAGAAGAAACATGTTTACAACAAGGAAGCATACAAGTGATGAGAAAAAATGGGGGAAGCAGTATTCCTATGGCAGTGGAAAATTAAACATGAGAAATTTTGCAATATTACATGGGATGATAATTTATAAAAGAAAAGGTGCTATGAGGCAGTAGGGAGAGGTAGGAACCCGCAAAAGTGGGGGGGGGGCTCCCATATAAAAGTGATGGGGGGTGATCAATGTACACTGTACCTTTTGGGGGTTTGGTACCACTAAGGGTGTTTGAATGAAATGACCCCTGACAGAGCTATTCTGATACCTTTTAGGCTATTAAGCCAGAAACATGCGGACAGAAACAACTTCTTAAAAAGAATTGGTACCTACAAAATGGGGAGGCACCGTGATCCATTGGCTAGCGCGTCGGACTTTCAACCTGAAGGTTGGTGGTTCAAACCTAGTCTCTGCTGTTGGGTTGTTTCCTCAGACAAGAAACTTAGCTCCACATTGTCTCTTTCCACCCGGGTGTATAAATGAGTACGGGCCACATAATGCTGGGGGGTAACCTTGCGATGCACTAGCATCCCATCCAGGGGGAGTAGAAATACTCTGAGTCGCTTCAAGCTACAGAAACTGGGTTAAGCTCCAGCAGTTGTGAGCCATTAGGCTTGTGAAGACTAACCTTAACACCCACAAAACAGGTTCCTGGTACCTTTTAGGGGTTCCTAACTTCCAATGACCACCCCTGTTAGTTTTATACGAGAGTCCCTCCCACCACCCCTCCACCCACAGGGGTAAAGGGTATTGGAGCAGGAAGTTCAGATCCTCCCACAAATTAGCTTTCAAGAATCACAACAAAAAGTTCCATCAGTCTTCAGGATTGCATTCTCTTGTTCTGCTGATGCATGATGAATAACCATAATTATAGTAAAAATACATGTAATTGAACCAAATTCCAGGAAAGCATACTACCTCCTCTTTGTTACAGTCACTGAGTATTTCTGTTGCCATTAAAGAAAT
This sequence comes from Dendrophyllia cribrosa, assembly GCA_024195265.1. NCBI lineage: Eukaryota > Metazoa > Cnidaria > Anthozoa > Scleractinia > Dendrophylliidae > Dendrophyllia > Dendrophyllia cribrosa. Next base: position 34,399,016 of record JAJLRJ010000008.1, on the reverse strand, counting down.
GTCTTTATCCCAAATAGCACTTGTATCCTGCAATCACAAATTCTGATTACTTTCATGTATAACCATCCAAGGCCAATCTAACAGCTTTCCTACTGAATTTAAATTTAATAATGATAATGCAAGGGGCATTTAAATAACTGTGGTACAGGGATTGACATCTGTCCAGCTGACTCACTAGCCAAATGAACTTGAAAAATCTACTCACCCACGACATTTATTAGCAGTCCAAGTTTCCCAGACTACGTGTATTTTCATTTACCTACATTTGAAGCCAAGCCAAGCTGTACATCGATAATAATAATAATAACTTTATTCAGGTGTCAAATGCCGGCATGAGGCTACCAGGTTAGCAGAGATGTTGAACCCTGTTGGTTACCTCAGAGGAGGGGTGGGGGGCATTAATTTAAAGACACATTATACCTGATAGGGTATGTATTTTATTTGTGGGAGACACTTATTAATATGGTGATTCAAATTTTTTTTTTGATTTGAAAGTTTGATTTTTGATTTCCTTTGCCTCATTATTGTGAAAACAAATCCAAGACAAATGAAAATGAATGTTAAACTTTAATGTACAACCACTAGAAACAATTATTACTCTAAATCTAACCTTTTCTCCAACATTCTCCTTTCTGATGTCTATAAGAGCTTTACACATCAATTCAATGTCACTTCTTGATAGAAAACCATCTCCATCAGAATCAAATACCCTAAAACAGACTGAAAAAAAAAATAACAATGTCCAATGTTCAGGATTGTAGTGGTTATTTTATAATGTAAATGCAACTTCAGCTCGCCTGATATGCAAACTGTTGAAATGACTTCTAAAACTCATCAACAATTCATGACGAGAACACAAAGCAAATCACAAACGTGAAGGAGGTTTGGATACCCGGTCTTAATTTGCATAGATTATGGTGATTTTATTCCCTCGTTTTCTCCACATTTTAATTAATAGCGATCAGTTTGAGAAGCTATATCAAACACTCAAAAGAGAGTTTTATCAGGTATCCAAACACCAAGGGGTGGATTAAAAAAACTTTGCTGTGCCTCGTTTTTCAACCTACTTCTCTGTGTTTGGATATCCTGATAAAACACTCTTCCTCGTCAGAGCTGTGCTCTAGCAGAGCCCAGGTGCCACAGGCGACTAACTTGTCTTTGGACGACAAAGAAGAGCATATTTTTGCCCATACCTTAACTTCCAGGCACCTTACAGATTCCCTTTGGGCTCCCTAAAATAGCTTTTAGAGTATAGCCTTGTTCATGTTTGATACATGACTTGAAAATAAAATATCAGCCCACTTCATGCATCGACCACATGGTCTGTTATGTCACGACACACTGAACTTGCAATGAAAAAATTTCAACTGGCAGTCACCAATAAAGTGCTCAGATAATACCTTTCTGGAAAAACAGTTCTTCTTATTCAAGTTACAGAAAGTTAAGTATAAATATTATTTAAAAAGCATTATAGGCGACTGCGAATTCAAAGTCATTATTCGCAAGTTCAACCTTACCGATCTTGTGGTTGACTAGTCAATGGTCAATGCTATTTTTGCCATGCTCTCCAATGCAACATGTGTAAACTATTGGGGATTTCCGTGCAATTCAGGTGCAACATTTGTTGCGAGTTGCTGTGATTTAAAAAAAATCACCACCAAGTTCCATCAGATTTCAAACATCTTTGAAACCTCTATAACGTCAAATGAAAAATCGCACCCAAATGCGCTAAAATCGCCACCAGTTTACACACATGATTTGAAGGTGCAAGGTGTGACAAAAAGTGGCATTTAAGAAAAGTGCAACTTTCTAAAAGTCTTCACATGTAGCTGTTACTCACACTTTTGCCTTTCAGCGTTAGATCCTCTACAGCACTTGGAGATTCCACAAGCCAACTCACGGAAATCAATGTGACCATCCTGGTTTTCATCAAAAGCATTAAAAAGCCCTGAAGACAAATAACAAGAAAATGAAGAAATCATTTGATGTATTGAAGGTAGATTCCAACAGTTACTACTTGTATCTCCGGAGTTGTTTTTAAGGAATAAAAGAAACCTCCAATCCAAACTTCATTACATGTCTGTGTTGCATGTAAAATCCGTTCTCAGGTGAATCGGTTTTCAATATAGTTAAAAATGTGTACCCAGTATTCAATCTAGGTAAGCTAACCCTAACCCTGGCACAAAGCTAACTGTCACCTCTAGCACAAAGATACATGTACATGTAGCCAGTGGTGTGATGGTTAGCTTTGTATTAGAGTTAGCTAGGGTTAGCTTTGTGTTAGCGTTAGCTAGGGTTAGCTTTGTATTAGAGTTAGCTTGGGTTAGCTTTGTATTACTGTAGAGTTAACTTTGTATTAGAGTTAGCTTTGTATTAGAGTTAGCTAGGGTTAGCTTTGTGTTAGAGTTAGCTAGGGTTAGCTTTGTATTAGAGTTAGCTTGGGTTAGCTTTGTATTACTGTAGAGTTAAGAAAGTTTTACAATACAAATGTAAAACGCAGTTAATGGAGCGTGACGCTCTTGGCCCCGTGGGGCATCTATTTTTATGTTATTGTATTTGTGTACTGTACTTTAGACTCGCAACCCAGACGTACAAAGGTTGTTTTATCAATAGTACTTTTACTTTTGTAAGCATGTTGCAACCTTGTCTGGTTTGCTAGTTAGTTCGCGTTTTCTCAGTGGTTAAATCAGTAAATACTCTATTCATGTCTCATTTGTTATCATGCGAAATCTAGGCACTATATAGTACAGCCTCAGCCATTGGTTTTGGCCACGAACACTGTCTAGCTATAAAATGCAATGTAAAAGGTTCAAAGTCACATTTGCCTTCAGTTGATTTACTCACTGTCAAGTTTTGTAAAAGTTACCCTCCCTCCCTCCCTGTGTCAAATCAATAAACTTGGGGCCACTTCTCGGGGATAGGCGATCGGTTAAGTCTGCGCAGCGACTTCCCCAAGCTTAGTTTACCAGTTTATTCTATCGTTTTTTCACGTTATCGACCTGCCAATATTCCGGTCCGATCCAGCACCGCTGGTTAGATAGGTGAGGCGCAATAGGTCATTTAGTTGTTTATGTTTGCGCGTTGCTGGCCTTAGGTTTCAGCTCGTAGTGCTGCCGCTGTAGCGCGTTGCTGGCCTAGTTTTCAGCTCGTAGCGCTCTAGTTTTTAGACCTGCCAATACTCTTCTCAGAGTGGCGCGTTGCTGGCCTTAGGTGTGCTGCCGCTGCAGCGCGTTGTTGGCCTAGGTTGCAGCTCGTAGTGCCAGAAGAAGTGAGGCTTTAAAAGGTCACGCAATGGAAGTCGCCTGTCACGCCAATCACCGAGCGGTGTCCCCCTATTTAACGCCAATTGTGTCTGGTGGTCTTTATTCTACATAAGTTATGGATCGAATTATTAACCAATTACGGAGACGCTATTTGGAGGTTCAATTTAACGGAACAGTGACATTAACTTTGTATTAGAGTTAACTTTGTATTAGAGTTAGCTTTGTATTAGAGTTAGCTAGGGTTAGCTTTGTATTAGAGTTAGCTAGGGTACTAATAGCAGCTGTTATTAGCCAGCCATGATCTCACACTATGGTTGCATCCAGTCCATGACTGAATATGAATAAACCACAACACTGTGGACTACATTGTAAGTCTTCTACTCTTATTAAATACTTTGCATATTCACAGTTAAAAACATATAAATTTCTTCAAACATGGTTGTTCATAGGATTCCTAGATGCTATTCACCTTGACTGGTGTCTAGCCAACTGTTCTAACTAATGATGGGGCATCACAGTGTACATACCTTGACAAAGACAATGAGGAATGGGCGGTGACACAAGCGGCATGAATGTGTCCAGATCAAATTTGCCAGTTTTTGTCCCAGACTTCAATATCCAGTACCTCTTCTCAAGTTCCATTACATCTGTCTCTTGCACTAATGTAGTCAAGTCGGGAAAACGACAATTAATTCCCAATAGTGTTTAAAATCTAATTTCACCTTGTAATAATCATTTTCAAATATTATAAAATGCCGGCTTATACAATTCGTAATGCTTTTTGGGCTGACAAGCAAAAAATAGTGTTATAGTGAACCGTTGTTTCAGTCGACAATTGAATAGAATTGCCATTGAGGAGCTGTGATATGCATATATATAGGAGGGGGTATGTCTGGAATGTTTTGTTATCAAACTGATGGGTATAAAACTGGGGAGGGGGGACCGGAAGTTACAAGATTAGCAAAAACTATCAGTTAATAACACACATAGTATTACCCAAATATACATTTTGTATTGTGTAAATGCTTCTCCAAATTTAATGCCTGCATGAACATCCCCCAAACAAATAAATGACCTAAGCTTTAGATGGTTTTTTTTTATTTGGAACACTCTTGTACTACCAAAAATGCAGTTTTTTTTCTACAATGTGCATTGCTCATACATGTACCAGCCTGGATATTTGCATGCTGGAAACCAAAGACATTTTTTTTATAAATAGAGACCAAATCATGCTAAACAAAACCAAACAAATTTCAATATTGCATGGGAAAAAAAACAAAGCATGCTTGACTTGGAGCAAAATAAACAAACAAACTAAAATTTGACTTAATGCATTTATTCATCTAGCCTGCATACAGCTGCCCGTTTCCCAAAACATTAGAGGAGAGGTGGGCGGCTGTACACAAGCTATCATCTTCTAGTCCTTTGATTATTACACATCATGCATGCTAAGCCCCCCAAATAGATGTTCTTTGGTTCGCAATCATGCTATTACCGAACACTTAGTACAGAAAAATAGAATGCATACAAATGCTCTTTTAAGCAGAAGTTTATGGGAAAGCAGGGCTGTGCTCTAGCAATGTCTGGGTGCCATAGGCAACTAATATTATTGGCTTTGGGCAACAAGAAAAACACAGTTTTACACATAGCTAAACTGCTGGCCATCCTACATTTTATAGTTGGGCTCCCTATGAGAACTCTTGGAGCACAACCTTGGAAAGGATTATGTGATGAGCCCAAATCAAATGTATGTATGAGCCTCACTTATGCTCAGATAACTTACAGTGAGTGACGCTGGCAAGTGTCTGGTAAAACGTGGGCGTCTCACTGCTGTCTGTTAACTGGATACTGCAACCATTACTGACAATCAGTAACCACCTTGTCAGTGTGGTAACATCAGGGTTTCTTAGCAACCAACTGGAAAACTCCTCAAATGACAGTCTATCATACTACAAAAATAAAATAAGGACAGTTGATTAAACATTAATCACAAACTTCAATATTTTTATAACAAGGAAAGTGTCAATAGTCTGTGCTCTAATGATTCCTCACAAGTCAATCAACATGACATGATTCATAAGCTTATACATGTAGTAATATAGACACTCATATAGTTACTACTTATAAAGTTATTGTTTTTATACTCAATAGGCATAGAGGTTTCAATTAGTTTATTTACTTATTATATTTTTTATATTGAAAAGTGCTATTTAACTAAACTGAAACAGTACTATATATATTGAACTAAACTGAAACAGCACTACATAGAAATTTGTTATTCACTGTTATGATTGTTATGATTATTAAAAGACTGAACAGTGGAGACATGCTGCATGCAATCTTGCACACTTAATTAGTGTGTTGTGTCATCTCGCATGCTTCTTAGTTTGACTGCTCAGATTATATTGTTCAACTGTTCATGGTTGATTGCTCTTATTATATCCTGTGAAACAAGAGAATTTCTAGCACATTTTTAAGTGTACTATAACCAATTTCTTTTGTTAAAAAGAGGAAAGTGTTTTTACTCTCTTGTCTGTCGTCTTTGGAGTAAATATAGTATAAACCCTTTAATTTCCAGGAGTGCCAAAAATTCATTTTACAAATGGTACCATGCATAAGTATTGCTAAAGAGGTTTCATTTAAATGGTCACACCATAGGATTTCACCAACAGACTCAAAGTAAGAACTACGCTACACATCTCTATAATTGACTCTGGGAGAAAATAGGTTGATCTGTTACACATGCATCAATACAATGTAAGCTTAAGTCAGACAGGTGCAGCATGACGCAAAAAAGGAAAGAGAACATCGGACTTGTTGTAGACTGTCTAAAAATGGTATGTTTGACCAGGGATTAACAATCCCTTTAACTGCTAAAAAAACTATTCAACTTAATATCCAAACTTATCAATATCTTTAAAGTTCTTAAACATACTGCATTTATTGAACAAGTTGGAGCTCAAACATGCACATATATGCATGCTGTGCTTGTATTATAATCAAGGTGTAGGCAGACTACATTAACAAGAATTGGAAAGTTATTTTATGCATAAACAAATAAAGTTACTTCAGCTCATTTTTAATCGTCAAAACAATTATTTTCCAGATCAACATTTTTGGAAAATAGCTTACAGATTAAAATACAATTTGGTGATCTCATTAATTTTGAAAATGTATGCTTAAATATATGATATAAAACTCAAACGGAGCTTGATTGCGCTCAAATCATCATCTTAAAAATAAACATCGTGACAATTCAGTTCAAACATATGTAAGTCACAGTGTATTTCATAGATTTAATACAGGAAGAAGTACTGCGAAATTCTCGCATAATACGAGAAAAAACTAAGACCATCACAGATTATAAGTGACAGCTATTGTAGAAAATTAGATAATGAAGGATTACCTCGCAGAAGCAATCGATGACTGCTTGAGGAATATTGCCACCATCACAAGCCAAAATTAAACTCTCCATGTTATCTTTGTCCACGAATGCCCCGTCGGTAGAATAAATATTGAAAATAACTACAGAGAACGACAAGGAAAAAGGACAAAGGACAACATAGTTATTGTTGGTACTGGATTATCAAACAGGACAAAATGAATCATGATTTATTCAAGCCCTAAAGGCCTCAGATACCAAACGTACATTTTATCTTTTCCTCACGTGTGCCGCGAGTCAATAGCACAAGACCACACAGCAAATCTCGAAATGTTATTCCCTTGTTTGTGCCACCAAATGCTGTGTAAATTAGCTGCAAGACAAAATAGAGTGTTTGCTGGGGTCAAAGATACAAAGTAAAGAGATGAGCCGAAGGAATTAAGCTGATGACGAAGTTTCCCTATATCTAACCTCAGCGACTTTGCTGGGAACACCATCACCAAGCACTTCTCGAGCAAAAACCGGCTGTGGCATAAATCCACTGACTCCTGAACACCGTTTGAACGCTAGTCTTAAGCGTTGCATTTCATCGTCCGTAACTGAAACAAGTTCCAAACAAACAAAGCAAAAATCAGCTGAAATAAACACCGAAACTCCTGAGAGACAAGTCTTTCAATCGTGACCAGCTGAAAACCCACCTCGCTTCGTCGCTTCCTCGTAGGCGAGAAAGCACAGTTTTGACTCCCTAAGACCCATAATGGAGTAGTCTGATAGTTCCTACATATTGTGGAGGCTGTCGTTGTCCTGATAAAAATTGTTAGCGATAAACATTGCACCTTGCTAGGCCTTGATCTCGAGCAAAAACACACACCTTCCTGATTCCTGCTCGTGACGTTCTCTCCGAAACCTCGTTTTGGTGCTTCGCTGTTTCCCGTCTCTGTTGCACTATGGGTAATAAAGTTCCGCGGGAAATGACGCGCAAAAAAGGCTTCACATCGGTTTCCTTGGTGATTTTCTTTCAATAATAAACATCTGTGACGAAAGTTCAAACTCATCGGGGTTTTTTATTCATTTTCGGAGATGTTAGCTCATTTTATGCTATTCTGTAAATCCTAAAGGAAAAAAAAACATTCTATGGGTGATTCTCATCGGTTTCCTTGGTGATTTTCTTTAATAATAAACATCAAAATAAAATATGTTTAAAAACGAAAGTTTTTAAACATATTTTGCTGACGTAAGAAATGAAGAAACTGGCGTGCGTTTCTCGAAAGTCCCGAAAACTTTTCGGACCCAAAAAGCTGTGTTACGTGCAGAATGTTTACCAATAAATATTTGGTTTTTGTTTATTTTGAAAGCTAAACAATAAAATCTGACGTTTACTACACAACTTTAGCTGATTTGTGGCCTTAAAACTTCAACGCCTTTCGTTAGAAACTACATTTAAAAAATAGCTTTCGGACCTGAAAAGTCTACCGGAGTTTCGAGAAACGCACGCCTGGTCCGGACCCGTGTTTTATCAGGTTTTGAAAAAACACGGGTCCGTACCAATCCCAAAAGACATGGTATGCATAGTTTACACGGGCGAAACTGAGAGGTCCGTACTCCTTTCTTGACGAGTCCGGCCGCAACCATTTTTTTCTGTCGTGTAAACGGCTTTTAAATGTCATAAACAATACAAAATACCAAATAGAGAATAAAAGAAGAAAAAATATTAATGAAAAAAAAAAATTCCGGAGATAAAAAGTAATAATTCATTTATTTGATAGAAATTTTTTTGGAAGAAATGTTTTTTGAAAGGTCATGTATGCGAAAGAATACCTGTGCAAATATTATTAAGGTAATTAATTCCTATTTGTCATTTTGTATTTTCTATGCGTGACAACCTTTCTGCAATAAGGCAGGTTTCTATCTAGGATTTTTCGTATGTGGGAGACGTTCACGGTGAGTGAAGACTCGTTTTTCCTTGGTGGGGAGGGGGTCCGTCTGGGAGACAAAATTTTGATAATCGTACGGTAACCGGGCCTGTCAAGGAAGTTCTTGCCTGACTATCGGATTTTATAATGTTGTTCGTAAGGCAAATCTGGGTTGTAAAACCCCCGGGTGGGGGGGGGGGAGACTCCCATATAAAAATGATGGGGGTGCTCGACTGCTCGTCGTACCTTTTAGAGGTCAAAATTTGAAGATTGGTGCCGCTTAGGGTACTTAAATCTAAAAAGATCACAGTTATAAATATCGCGGTACCTTTTAGGGTGTAAAGTCGAAAAAATATAACAGAATATGATATTCGTGTTGTTTTAGAATTAGTACCTCTTAGGGGTAAAAAAACAAACAAGATTCTGGTACCTTTGAGGGTGTTTTTCAAAAATTTCCGACGAGCACCCCAGTTATTTCTATATGGGAGTCCCCCCCCCCCCCCCCCCGGGTTGTAAACCACATCATCAAACGTTTTGTCACCAAATTCAATACGAAACGAAAAAAATTGTTATTAGTCTGTGATTTGGGGGCGCGTAGCTTAATTTTGTGAAGCAAGTCACTTACAATGTTTAGTGCAAATCTTCCTGATCATTAAACTAGGTGACCGTTTAATAAAGGTGAAATATAATCAAATTCGCAAATTGGGAAATCTAAACAATGACCGCTTCCGCTTAATAGAGGTGACCGCGAGGGTACGGGGCTAAACGTGAATTTGAATGAAATTTTAAGAGGTTTAAGGAAGGGATAGAAGAAAGAAAATGATTTTTGGAACACCAACAGTCTATTAACTATTAACTACAAATTCTAATTTTAAAACTTCACTAAATCTTCAATATTTCTTATTTCTCTAAATTTTACAGGCTTTGAGAAAAACTATTTCTTCCCAAAAATACCCAAAAATTTACAAAATCCCATAACATAGATTTATGTTTTAAACAGAGAGATTTTGGATTGCTTGAAACGTGAACGAGATATTTCCCTGGGAATATTTCCATTAAAGCTAGCCATGTTAAAATAGGATGAAAAACGGCCAAAAGTTATGAACACAAAGAAACACGAACTTAAAAGTCAAAATAACGACTAAACAATAAAGTTCCATCAGAAATCGAATGAACGGCTAGTGACTTTGATTTCTTGACTGCCTGTCACGAACTCAAAATTGATGAACTGTAATCTACTTCCATTCTTTTTCCAAACTACTGCTTCTGTTTTACTCTATAGAATCCGTTTATCCAATTTAGTTGTATATTTGGTGGCATTTGGCGATATAACATGGAAATTAAGTAAACACAATTTTCGTCATTTTGTTGGAACAGTATTATAATCAAGTGTGTAATTTAACGCACTCTCAGTCACCGAGTTGATATGTGATTACTACTAGTTTAATTAACTAAATCGGCGTGAAATTGTCATATCCTGCTGGCAATGACAGAGCATAATGCCGCATCAGCTTTCTACTGAATTACCATTCATCGCATTCTTTTCATTTAATTCGGGCACGTCAAGTGGACTTGCGGCATTATTTCAAGTTACTGGACCAACTCAGTTCCAACAAAAGACATCTTACAATAATTTTTCAAGAAATGCTATTTATTCCTGAAGTGTACTTAAATCCCCTACCCCAATTAACAGTTAATTTATCAAACGTTTCTAAATCATATGAATTGATGACGATGATGACGGTCTATTCGTCGCCCTGGTTCGTGTCCCGCTGAAGTCATCAAAACAAGCATTAAAATGTAATGCACACAACTGAATTAAGGTCAGCATTCTTTTCGTTTAATTCGAGCACGTCATGTGGACTTGCGGCATTATTTCAAGTTACAGGACCAATTACAACTCAGTTCCAACAAGGAACAAAAGACATCTTACACCACATCGCTTCAAGGAATGCTATCCCCTATCCCATGGCCAATTACAGTAAATTTATCAAAGACATCAGTTTGGGCGCCGAGTTGCATTAACTGCGTTTTTGCGAAACGTTTCTCAATTTTCTGAATTGATGAATGAGTCACGGTCTATTCGTGTCCCGTGAAGTCATCAAAACATGCATTATAAGTAATATGCACAAGTGAATTGAAGGTCAGTTTCTGCGAGCATCACTCAACAGCAATTACCACACACCGCATTCTTTTCACTTGTAATTCAAGCACGTCATTTCGACTTCAAGTTACCGGAACAACTTATTAAAACAACTAAATAAGGAATAAAAACAACTTACAACAAACGCTTCAAGGATGTGCTATTCATTCTTGAACTGTACTTAAATACCCTACTCCAATTAAAAGTTTATTTTTATCAAACCGCGTATTTCAATGACAAAGTGACAGTTAATTCCTTTTTGGGATTACTTAACACTTGTCCTACAATCACCGAGTCGTCATACACTGGAAAGACTTAAGGTGTACTAAGGTATGGTTAGATGTTTTATCATTTTTTGACCATTTAATTGTTAGAGAGGTTTTTATCTTATCTACCCTATAAAGCTAACAATCTCAGAGATACTAATCCAGATTTCGTCTTAATTTTATTCGATCGTACTGTAAAGTGGCGCACTCACTGGTACGGTGTATAAACCCAGAGATACTAATAGAAATAGCTTTAATTAGGATTTTATTCCATTGTACTGTAAAATGGCGCACTCAACGGTATGATGAGGCCGCCCAGAGATACTATTAGTCCTATTAGAAATCGCTTTAGGATTTTATTCGATCGTACTGTCAATTGGAACACTCAACGGTACGGTGTAACCCAGACTTTATAAGGTGGAAGATATTTTCACTCGTCGTTTGATCATTTGTAATTATTTCCTGTCCGCGTATCGCGTTATCAAGCAGACTTTTTTCAGTCCCGTCGCACTCAGTGTTTTGTAATGCTATTTTGACCCGCTTTGATGTTTGTCGTTTCTTTTTCGCGCCAATGGAGTATATTTTTAGCACTGATAACAACCAAACATCCTCGGAGACCCAGGGGCAATTAGTTGGGGCGCGACGAAAATCGACATAAGTTTTCAAGAACGCCGATCAATTGCATGGTAAATGATTCCGTGAACTCAATTTCCCTTTTGTTATTTTTCATAACAAATTGCAGTGACTATTGAAACTTGTAGAGCCCTTGTAATGCGTTAGGACTATGCTGCGCAATTAGTTACTCATGGCGTTATACGCCAACGAGGTATAAAATGAGTAGTGATCATTACTCGGTCACATTTTGTGTTCTCAAGTGTTTGTACTTAGATAGGAGTGACCTTAGGTTAGTTTATTAAAAAGATACGTGATAATTAGTATTTCTAGTCTGTTTTAACTGCTACCCAAAAACACTGAGTTGGGAAACAAAACAGTAACATCATTTTCTGATCATTCTAAAAGAGTTCTTTACCATAGTGAACCTGTGAAATCATTTAATGAGGCATTGGAAAAAGTGCACGTTCACATTTATTGGCGTGATTAGTGTGACGAGGAAAGTAAATGAGAATCCATCGCCCTTCAGCGATCCACGCGCGACCACACGCGAATCCGTGCGTCAAATTTATAAACCTGGCTTCGCGAGGAATAATAATAATGACTTTATTAACGTGTCATAAAATAAGAAATAGCCGAGGGGTGAGACCCTCTACTAATTGGGGACACTTAAAAACTAGTTATTACGATAAAATAGTGTCTATTTACAAACTATTACAATTATAGCATCTAAGGACATTTTTAATTTAAAATTTTGTAATTTAAGCTTGTAAAAAAACGAATAAAATTGATAAAATTGAGTCTAAAATTAATTTCAAGAACCTATAAAATTAGGTGGTACATAGTGCGCAGTTTGTGCAATCATTGCCTATCAACGAAGAAAGTTCAACACGGCGAATCTGTCTTTTAAAAGTGTTTAGTGAGGTTATTTTCGGAATCTACAATTTATAAGCTTAACAGTGATATATATATAGTTTTCTCAGATTTGTTGAAAACAGCACGCGTACAAAAGATTTCCCAGAAGGCTCCCTAAAGGGTTGGCAGCTCACTGTGACAGTAACCTGACGGGTGTCCGCCTGAATAAATACAGGTTTAAATGTACGCTAAATACAACATACTTAGAAGCAAGACAAAAAAAGAGAGACTAAAGAATATATTACGCTTGAGTAGTTGAAGTCTTGTGGAAAGCTGACTTTCACAAAGCTGTAGCCCCGTATTTTCTCTAGGAAATTCTTGGTCTGGCACATCGCAACCCAGGAACTCGCACAAAGGTTTCCAACCTTGTTTTACGTTGTAAATTAACAGCTTCTCCATTGGGATGACCGCCTGCACTCGCTCGTTATGTTGGCGATATTTCTTTTTGGCGACAACTGCACATTTCGAATTCAGGGTGCCGAACGCTGCAATAAGCGTGGGGTAGAGGAAAGAGTTTAGCTGATGGTAGACTTTCTTGGTGAATATTCGTCCAAGCCAATCGAGGGCAACTCTGTTTAGAAGGCGACATCCTCCATGACTTGTATCATGTTCCATTTGTTTTACCAAGCTCTGTGCCCACACTTCTTCATTGTCTCTCAAAGAGAGGATAACTTTTGCATCAGGAAAACCTTCTCTGATTTCTTCATACCACAACGATGCTGGAATACCGATCACGGCGTCCACACCTCTGTACATGGTGCCAAAATCAGGTAATTTTCCTCCACAGTAAAGATCGACCCATTCCTTGTAATGGAAGTCTCTGTGTTCCAAATGATCAAAGACTGTAAAGTCTAAAATCCTCAAAGCTTTGGCCAGAGATTTGGTTCCTGTTCTGCTTAACCCAGCACATATGACCTTCATTTTGGACGTACACACTAAAAATTAAAGTGAAAAAAAAAAATTCAACGAAACCAGCGCAGTGCATTGACGACTCGCCTCAGAGTGTTTTCTGCCCTGGGTGGGTACAAAACGAAGACCGAAGACCTAAGACCCAAAAACGAAGACCCCGTCAAAATCGTTTTGAAATCACTTGAAAAAGGCTGGAACATGATTCTCGACCGAAGCAGAAACAAGGAGCAACAAAATTTGCGGTTATTAACGAATTTGACCAGGGTCTTCGTTTTGTACCTAACTCTACCAAAAGTACAAAACGAAGACCCCTTAAAAATCGTCTTGAAATCACTTCAAAGGCTGGAACATGATTCTTGACCGAAGCAAGAAACAAGGAACAACAAGATTTGCGGTTATTAACGAATCTTACCAGGGTCTTCGTTTTGTACATAACCCTACCAAAGGTACAAAACGAAGACCTCTTTAAAATCGTCTTGATATCACTTGAAATTAGCTCCAAACAGTATTGTCTACTAGATCGTCCAAAGTTAGTTTGGCTCGCCGCTTCATTTTGCTGTAACACGTTATCTGCCGTTTCTATAAATGGGGTTGACAGACCTACACGACTCCTTGTTGTGTGACCATATTGTATTGTTTTAAGCCTTCAAGCATGTCTTTAAGCGACTCTCTGTAAAAATAGACAGGCTAAACACTAGCACCACTCGTCGCTAAAAAGTATTTAAAAAGCATAAAGCTTTCCCAGTAAGACTTAAGAGAGAAATGCCCCTTTAGATCAGTAATGAATTTGTTCTCTTTGTTGATATTGATCTTTTGATCTCGGCGGATTATCTCTCAAATTGATAGGAGGATTTCATGCTGAACAGAGCCGTTAGAATTATTATATTTCTTTATGCCGTTGTTTGGTGCTAGCTCTATTGGCACACATTGCAGTTTCTTTGGCTCACTTTTGTTGCAAGATAAATACTAATCGGCTGAAGTTTGTTATCGATTTGAAAAGGCAAGGATCGTTAAATTTCTCAGGCCGTGATTTAGTGTCTAAAGTCTGTGGACCCTTAGCCTGTGAACAGGCTTCTTTTTGGGGAATTGGGTTAGGTTAAAATCGGCGAGCGAAGCGAGCCGAGCGCAGACTGGGGAAGAGGGAAGGGGCGGCGAAGCCTGTGGACTCGCCTTTGATGCCGCCGTTCCATGATACCAGAGTCTGGTATCATGAGCTGATTGGTCAGATCACTTGGTGTTGACAGGCATGTGGTGATCGACGACACATGTTGACATCTCAGATGCCTGGCGCCCTACATTTGCATAATTATTCCATTTGCTGGCTCAAATGATAAACAAACACGGCGACTCGTTGCATGCAATTTTCAGATCTCGATTTGAAGAAAGCTTTGAACGATTCGTTGCGAAATTTTTCGCATATACTGAGACTTAAAGAAGAGCAAAAGCTGTGTCTAAAGTCTGTGGCAAAAAAGCAAGATGTTTTTGGAATTTTGCCGACTGGATTTACAAAACAGTCACCATGTGCAGATTATCTGTTGGATGCCAAATCAAACGCCATTACAAAACAACAGAGGTTTATCCTAGCTCCACTGAGACACAATACTCAACTACAGAACTTACTAAGGAGCTAAATTAATAATTCATGATTTCATTGCAGTGGAATTACAACAACAACAACTTTATTTAGTATTACCATTTCTATAGATGGTGTTACCTAAAGTTAAATAATTGTAATAAACAATTATAAAGCTAATAATTAATGAAGAAGAAAAGCAAATAATAACATGATAATGATAATTTCTAGTTATGATTGTTTCTTCTTTCAGTTGCTTGAAATATAAAAGTAGCAGTTATCCTGAATTATAGACTACGGCTTTTTGAGACTCGGATCTAAGATGCCTATTATACCGCGCGGCCGGAAACACTACACTGTATAATCCGCCGAGATCAAAAGATCAATATCATCGAAGAGAACAAATTCATAACTGCGATCTAAAGGCGCGATTCTCTCTGAATTCTTACTGGGAAAGCTTTATACTTTAGGCTTTTTAAATACTTTTTAGCGAAGAGTGGGAGTCGTGTTCAGCCTGTCTATTTTTATACTACTACCGATGCATTCAACCGAATAAAAACATGACAACTTGTTGACATATTAATTAACTTGTTCACAATTATTGCGTCGACGAAGGAGACGCTTCCTAATCTTGTCGGCTAGGCGGAACGAATCGAGAAAAGTGTCGGTACCAAATCTTCGCCATCTTGAAACGTCACAACAGTATCCAGCATTCTTAGCGCGTCGTCTAGGCTAAGCGGAACGAATCGAGAAAAGTGTCGGTACCAAATCGGCGCCATCTTGAAACGTCACAATAGTATCCAGCATTCCCAGCGCGTGGAAATCAGGCATCATCCTGGGGAGCTGGGGTTCCGAAATGTCACATGTGAATAATCTATTTGTCTTGATTTAGTTTCGGATATTTTCCCGATTTTGGAATCGTACGGCTCAATATTTCAATGCCTGGTAAAAGTACGCAGTGGAAAAATTGGACGAAGGTCCTTCTCCGGACCAAGTAAGTTGTTGGGTCTCTTTGGAATCAAGCAAGAAGTTACAGATTTTCCTCGCTACCGTTCTGGTATGTTTTGAATGTTCTATCTTGATTTTGCTGTGGTTCTCTGCCTGATTTGGGAAGCTTTCACCTAAATACCGACGTCGTTCTTCGCGATGTTCTACGGTACGGTGCAATTCGCTTATGTCTTGTAGCAATAATTCACTGACCGGCCGCGCCAGGCGAACGCAGATTAACTTTACAGTGCTCGAAATTGCGCCTGTATCGGGCGCATTTGCGACTAAAGATTTCGCAATTTTCTAACTAAAATTTGTCTAGCTAATAAAGGAATTATATTCAACAGTCTTGTGTCTTACTTGCAACTGGTAGTTGTAATTTTATCCGAAAAATCCTGCGAAATTCACGTTGAATGTTGTGTGACTTAATCGTCGGTGTCCAAGAAGTTTATCACGGGAGCACTTTTTCAGGCTTTTCTCAGAAATTTCTCATTTCCGGTTCCGGTATTAGTACATGTACTGAGGAGTATGATTTCAGAATCGGAGAAATAACCGAAATGAAATCAAGACAAACATACCATTTATATGTCGTAAAAATCTGAGACCTTTCGGAGTACACAGCACGGCAGGATTTTGCCCGATCACACGGCGATATCGTGAATTTGTTTGATGTCGGCCCGACGTTTATCTCGCGACAAATCCCTTTTAAACAGTGGCTGAATTAATTCGTGAAACTGAGGTACTAGGTCAAGACGAGGTGCCACGGGATAAGGAGACGCACTATAATCTATCATTACTACTAGTAATAACATGATAATTACTTGGAGGCGGAACGGAGGCATCAAAAGCGAGTCCACAGGCTTCGCCGCCCCTTCCCTCTTCCCCAGTCTGCGCTCGGCTCGCTTCGCTCGCCGATTTTAACCTAACCCAATTCCCCAAAAAGAAGCCTGTTCACAGGCTAGTGGACCCTCTGTGGTGTGCAAGACTTGTGAGAAAGTGTTTCCCATCACGGATATTAGGCATCTTGGATCCAAGTCTCAAAAAGCCGTAGTCTACAATTCCACTGCAATGGAATAATGAATTATTGCAATAATTTTTAGCTCCTTAGTTAGTTCTGTAGTTGAGTAGTGTGTCTCAGTGGAGCTAGAATAAACCTCCGTTGTTTTGTAATAGCGTGTGATTTGGCATCCAACAGATAATCTGCATGCAGCATGGTTGCTGTTTTCAGTGTTTTGTAAATCTCACGGATGCCAGTGATTCTTCTCTCCGTATGTAGATGTTTAAGCTAAAGCAAGATTGCAGTTTCGATTCTACTCGTGAATCTCGTCAGTTGCTAGAGGTATATCTCATGGATATTGGTAACGTTCAAAAGTTTTAGCCGTTGATATATCGCTTTAATAGCGGATCGAAAATGCGCGCCTATATTTCTATTGCCGGGTCCAGAGATTCTGGCCAATTAGGTAAGTCTTGTGAAAATTTCGATCCGGCGTACAGTTGTGTTTCTTGAGAAAGATTTTTAGTCAGTATTTAAACCATGTAGGATATTGTCTTTTCTGAAAAGTACATAGACTTATGGAGTAAATATAACTTTTCAACACCCCAAAAAATAGCTAAAAATGGAGACCTGAATATGCGTATGGACTAAATAAATTCTCCTCTTTAGTACAATTGTTACAGTGTAATAACAAAGTATCGCTAAATGTTATTCCCTCATTAATAAGCCAGAGAATCATGTTTGGAGCTAATTTCAAGTGATTTCAAGACGATTTTGAAAAGGGTGTTCGTTTTGTACTTTTGGTAGGATTATGAACGAAGACCCTGGTTAGATTCGTTTATAACCGCAAATCTTGCTGTTCCTTGTTTCTGCTTCGGTCAAGAATCATGTTCCAGCCTTTTTCAAATGATTTCAAGACTTTTTTTTTGAAGGGGTCTTCGTTTTGTACTTTTGGTAGGGTTTTGTACAAAACGAAGACCCTGGTCAAATTCGTTGATAACCGCAAATCTTGTTGTTCCTTGTTTCTGCTTCGGTCGAGAAACATGTTCCCGCCTTTTTCAATCGATTTCAAGACGATTTTGAAGGGGTCTTCATTTTGTACTTTTGGTGGGATTTTGTACAAAACGAAGACCCACAATCTCGGACAAAACTGTTGAGACACTTAGGCAAATTGTGAGCATTTCTTAGCATTTAAAAGGAATTATCATATCTACCTCCCCCTACCCCGCACAAAACAATGTTGTACATACTCAAAAAGTGTCCCTGGTCTCTGAGCAACCCTTCTAAAGCAACATTGAACGGAGGAGGGAGAGGAGGGCTTCGACAAATGTGATTTTTTACGGGATATTACACTAACGGTTGTCTTGCGCGCGGAAACACTACTGTCTCAACAAGTTCTGTCCGAGATTGTCTATGATTTTGGATTACTATAACTCCGCGATAAAAAATGGGATCCAAATATTTTTTTCGGAAGACATTGTACATGTTTAATACTTTGTGATAAAACGTAAAAAAGCGAAATCCAGCAATGTAATCAATTATGAGGTGTATTCGTGCGTGACAACTGTACATCGCGCATTTACTGTATTCGCAGATCGTGTCTAAAAGTACACACGAGTGACCACGAGTGACCACGAGTGACCACGAATGACCACGAGTGACCACGAATGACCACGAGTGACCACGAATGACCACGAGTGACCACGAGTGACCACGAGTAAGAATTCATCAAAATATTTTCCTGACATCATAATTACTTCATTTTATCAAATAAAGTTAATAAACGCTATTTAACCGTAAATAAACCACTCCCGAAGGCTAAAACATATAAATAATTAAATAATTTACCATTATATGAATATGAATATATGAAAATCATATATTATGTGAACTGCGGATAAACATTAGTGGAATTTTATTATCGTCGCAGTGTGCTTTCAACTTAAGCAGTTGAAAAAGCAACCTGAAAAAATTCAGGCTTGAACGGGATTCGAACCCATGACCTTGCGATACCGGTGCAATCAATGCTTTAATCCCAGTTCCTGGGGGGGGGAGGGGTATGGGTGGTGTAATCTTCCCACCACCTGCTGTACTCTTTTGTCCCGGTTTCCTGTTCCCGCACCTCTTTTTGCTCTTTTTTTGACTTGAATTTGCCTCCCTGTGCCTTCGCCGTCACATTTATTATCTTGTTCATCCCGTTTTGTATCTCGGCGCTTTCCGCTTTCTCTTTTTTCACCTCCCGGCCCGCCCCTATCCTTCCGGATTCGGGTCCATTTTCTGACGAAATAAGGAAATATCGAATATTCCAGCCGTACACAGTCATATTACAATGAACTATATGTTGCTTTACATCTTGCTGGAAGAGGGTAAATTACAAACATATTTATTGAAGTCTGAAAAAATTAGTGAAATAAAATTTGTGTCATAACTAAATGTTTTTTATATCGATTTTAAGTAAAAACGTACAGTTTTCCGTGTGTCGGTATAACGACTCCCGTTGAATTTCCCACGCTATTCAAATGGGCCAAATATTTTCGTGCACGACCAATACATTGCATTTGTAGTTGTTGCGCCTTTCATTTACTGCCGCGGTTTTATGTGTGCACGAGAGCGACTTAATAACCTCTTGACAGTTTATATGTGGTCCCTCTTCTTCGCAAATTTAGTTGATTTTAATCCCTGTACTGCTACACCTTTGTAACGGAGTCAGTTGATTAACCTGTAAACAATTGTTAGCGGAGCCAGACGATTTTCCTGTGGTATAACAGTGTCATTTTAGCCTTCGAAAGCTGACGCCTTTTGAATAAAAAAAAATGAACCAAAGAAGCGCCTACTCCCGCAGGCTAGTGATGTTTGGATCTTGAATGTTTAGTCATTGAAATTGCCTAATTAACAATTGACCAGGATGACCGAGAGAGTGGTTAGCTGAGGAATTAAGGCAAACGGAAAACATCAATCTTCCCTTTTGGTACAAATAAGAACGGGTGGGGGGGAGTTGGTTGATTTCAAAAAAATATATATCAAAATATCTTGCAAACAGACTTGAAGTGAAAAAATTCTTGCATGGAGTTTATGGTCTTATATTTTAACCAAGAATTTAGTAAAAAATTCGATCACATTAGACGGCTTGGAAATGTTTTTTAGCCAAACACCCCCACCCCTCCCCTCCTCAAAAGTCAAATGGTCGGGACCCCTAGTGGGTTTTCTTTCTCTGGGACTTTTAATACTTTAGGGAGCGTTTATTTTTTATTTAGTAGAAGGGTGGTGCGCTTTGATGGGGAGGGGGGCGTCAAAAGTATGTGGCTTCAAAGATGAGGATTAGACGAAATCGAAGGCCAACCCGTGAATAAGAAATAACAAGAGGCTACACTGGTAGCCTGTACTCATGCGCTTGCATAAGAAAGTTATACAGTTTATTTTAAATGGGTCACGCATCCCTCCCCCCTCAACGAATTTTGCGTGACACACTAAAGAACACGCTAAAACACGTTTTCTGTACTCGCTTTGAATATTTAATTTATTGATTCCCGATCAAATACACACTCGTCTTTTATTTCCCAAACCGTGACTTCTTTCTGTTGCATTTGAAAAGACTACTTTTAAAAGCAATGAAATCAGCAAACGACCGGGCTATTTTTTCAATTTTAGTGAATCTCAATAACAGAATTACGCGAACGTGCACAAAAACTTTTACTCGGTCTAGACTAAAAGTATGACTAATTTTCGAATAAAATACACCAGTTGTATCGGAAATTGCCCTAGAAACTGATTTGGAAATGAAAATTGCAAAACATACACAGACATCTTTACGTATTAGGCGACGCGTGTGAAGTTAGAACTACCGGTATAAAATTAAGTCTTGTTTTGTTTACATAATATCAGATGTCATTATGATTGAATTTTAACATGTTTTATAAATATTTCTCCAAAACTAACCAGAACACAAAGAAAAAGTGAATCACAAATTGATATCAACATCAATTCTCACCAAAATTTGTAATTTCTTTTACGGTAAAGTCCCTCGTCTGTTTGAAAATTCTTTAAAACTGCTTCTTCGGTTTTGATCGCCCCACACTGATAAAAGCGTATGAATTTCCTCGAAGCAAGATTAGTTGCTAAAAGGTCTCCTTTTTCTCCACTATAGCAGCTTTGGGTATTCCTTAAAGCTTTCTCTTTCCATTTTGAATATTTTAAATGTGAGTTATTAATCCGATGACACGAAACTACGGTTTTAAAAACCAAGCACATGCCGAACGCGGCAGCCATTTTTGTAGAATGTTGGTGACCCGAGGACCTGGTCACTAAAATATGCGTGCATAAATTTGCATGCAAAATCTTGACACAAAAAATAAAAAAAATAATGACAAGAAAAACGAAGCCGGAAACATACCTCATGCGCGCTATGCGCATGAGTAATAACTCGTAACGCCGATAAGCTTATAATATGCTTTTTATACTGACACGGTATGACTTCTGAAGAACGCAATAAAAACGTTCACGGCGAGATTTGAACTCGAGCCGTCTGACTGCTGTCTGATAGCCATAACAGGAACCACGCCACTAGGCCAAGAAAACCTACGATAACTAGAAGGGTAAAATTTTATTATTTCATCGTAGAAATGCGGTAAAACGTGTATTAAAATCCGTTTCAAGTCTGCAGCTCGGTTTTAATTTTGCAATAAAAAACTCTAAATGCGAAACATCTTTAAGCCGTTTATTGTTGTTTATACTCGTTTATAACAAATTAGTTATTGTTTAATATCGCTGTTCTTGTTACGCAACGCATTCGATAAAATTGCTTTTTAACGCGTAACGCAATGTACGGTATTTTTAAATTATAAACACGGCTCGATATCTTTTAAAATAGTAATCCGCGATATGATGTGTGATGTTTAAGATCAACATATTCTGTTCAGTAGAAATACGCAAATCGGCAGATCCACTGACGACATATGAAGGTTGACCTTTAGCGCATAACCGTGTCCATTCCTCCTATTTCAATTAAACAATGCGTATTTGTACTGTCACGCTAAGACATGAAATGAAAGACATAAAGACAAAAATTGGCGGGAACTGGGATGAAAGGGTACGGGTGGTGAAATTGGCCATTAAAATTGATCATACCTTAAAGCAATTTATTTCTTTAATTTTTTTGCGACACCGCGCAGTGCCAAATTGGACCGGCTTGGTGGCGTGGTTCACCTTTTAGTGAAATCAAATAAAAAGTCCAAGGAAAGCAAAGACCTTACCTTTAAAGTGAGGTACGAAGAAACGGCACCGCAAAAGCTAGCTTTCCCAAGAAAAAAATAAGCTTTTTGTTGTGGAGTGTTACCTCTCGACAGCGTATTTGTACACGTGGCGCAGCGGACGAGTTATTATAAATTCGGTTTTGTTTTGTTTTTTTTTTTTTTCGTGTAAAATTGGTGCACGCAAATTTATGCACGCATATTTCAAGTAGGTTCACAGGGAGATGTCGATGGCAATGAATACGTTGCGGCATTTAAACTTTCTTTTTCGTTTGATAGATTCATTTGGAGCAAGGTCAGGAATATAGATGGATCTGAAAAGGTGAGAACTACAAATAGAAATCCAATACCGTGTATCAAAATGCAAACTAAATTTTCTTCTACTCCATTATATTTTACTGACGAGGAACTTCCTGCCTGAACAAAAGAAGTATATATAGTAGCACCGATTTTCATACCCAACTCACTCTTCAATTTTGACGCCATAAGTTTGGCACCCACCTAAGGAAATCTTTCATAGGCATTAGCCTGCGTTTCTCGTGTCAAGTCTCCTGTGATGGCTCGCTATAGTGAAGACTGTTTATCGTTTGTTTTGTGTATGTCATATAGATATTCCAGAGGAACAGTAGCAGCGAAACAACAGACCAACCTGAGCTGTCCTCGCCAGTTTTCACTCGATATGTCCGATTTCACCCAACCGCCCGAGAAAAGTGGAACTGTTTGCGAGTGGAAGTGTACGGTACCGGTAAGTGAAGCAAAGCAAACGCGCACCTAGTTTGTTTGACTTCTAAGTTTTAACGGTACGAGATATGTCCAGAAATGCAGGCAAATACGAAAATGGCAAATTTTACTAAATTTAATCAAGCCATTTGACGAAAATGACGAATTTGGCGAAAATTACGAAACTGACGAAATTTCGCCAAGATTATTGACGAACTTGGAAGATTTTATGCGAATGAGCTGGCTCAGAGGGCCCGTCGAAAGCGACGAATTTGACGAAAACGACGAATTTGGCAAAAATGACGAAACTGACGAAATTTCGCCAAGGTTTTTTGACGAACTTGGAAGATTTTATGCGAATGAGCTGGCTCAGAGGACCCGACGAAAGCGACGGATTTGACGAAAATGACGAATTTGGCGAAAATGACGAAACTGACGAAATTTTGCCAAGATTTTTGACGAACTTGGAAGATTTTATGCGAATGAGCTGGCTCAGAGGGCCCGACGAAAGCGACGGATTTGACAAAAATGACGAATTTGGCGAAAATGACGAAACTGACGAAATTTCGCCAAGATTTTTGACGAACTTGGAAGATTTTATGCGAATGAGCTGGCCCAGAGGGCCCGTCGAAAGCGACGGATTTGACGAAAACGACGAATTTGGCAAAAATGACGAAACTGACGAAATTTCGCCAAGGTTTTTGACGAACTTGGAAGATTTTATGCGAATGAGCTGGCTCAGAGGGCCCGTCGAAAGCGACGGATTTGACGAAAACGACGAATTTGGCAAAAATGACGAAACTGACGAAATTTCGCCAAGGTTTTTGACGAACTTGGAAGATTTTATGCGAATGAGCTGGCTCAGAGGGCCCGTCGAAAGCGACGGATTTGACGAAAAAGACGAATTTGGCGAAACTGACGAAATTTTGCCAAGATTTTTGACGATTTTGGAAGATTTTATGCGAATGAGCTGGCTCAGAGGGCCCGTCGAAAGCGACGGATTTGACGAAAACGACGAATTTGGCAAAAATGACGAAACTGACGAAATTTCGCCAAGGTTTTTGACGAACTTGGAAGATTTTATGCGAATGAGCTGGCTCAGAGGGTCCTTTGAAAGCGAAGGATTTGACGAAAATGACGAATTTGGCGAAAATAACGAAACTGATGAAATTTTGCCAAGATTTTTGACGAACTTGGAAGATTTTATGCGAATGAGCTGGCTCAGAGGGCCCGACGAAAGCGACGGATTTGACGAAAACGACGAATTTGGCGAAAATGACGAAACTGACGAAATTTCGCTAAGATTTTTGACTAACTTGGAAGATTTTATGCGAATGAGCTGGCTCAGAGGGCCCATCGAAAGCGACGGATTTGACGAAAACGACGAATTTGGCGAAAATGACGAAACTGACGAAATTTTGCCAAGATTTTTGACGAACTTGGAAGATTTGATGCAAATGAGCTGGCTCAGAGGGCCCGACGAAAGCGACGGATTTGACGAAAACGACGAATTTGGTGAAAATGGCAAAACTGACGAAATTTTGCCACGTTTTTTTACGAACTAGGAAGATTTTATGTGAATGAGCTGGCTCTGAGGGCCCAACGAAAGCGACGGATTTGACGAAAACGACAAATTTGGCGAAACTGACGAAATTTCGCTTAGCTTTTTTATGAAATTGAAAGATTTTATGGAAATGAGCTGGCTCAGAGGGCCCGACGAAAGTGGCAGATTCGACAAAAACTGCGGATTTGGCGAAACTGACAAAATTTCGTTAAGGTTTTTGACGAAATTGGACGATTTTATGCAAATGAGCTGGCTGTCGCAGTTCATCAGTCTGTAAAATCTGTTATCTGATCACATAGTGACAAACATGCAGGCAGGGTATCATTATGGTGAACTTTTGTAGCTGAGGACACTTTGTGATGTCTATCATGGAGTAGCAGGGCCCCTCTGCCTGTTTCACAAATACTATATTTGACAGACTTAATTGTCATTTTCATTTACTTCATATATGAAAGAATTGTGTGTTATGGTGAACTTTTATAGTTGAGGACACTTTGTGATGCCTTTCATGGAGTAGCAAATTGTTATAATTTGCAATAACTATTACAGTTATTTAAAAATTCTGCATAGACAATCCAAAACATTAGGGTAAAAGTTTGTTAGATTGAGACCAAATATTATAGTCTCCATATCAGTTGTTATTTGGGTAATTATCACGGGAGGTGCATTGCGTATATGCCAATTCTCCTGGATTTGGAACTAATCTCCTGGTTTCTCAACAACTCACAAAAGCTCCCTATTTTTCATCTCTAACAGGGTGACATCTTTGCATTGGATGACCAAACAACGGTTGTGATGTAGACTAGAACAAAAAGGTCGATCAAGAAGCAGTGCAGTCATACATTTCCCATTCATTTTATTTAGTACATGTGAAGATTATATAGACAAGTATTATCATAATTCCAGATTTTAAGGTAATCACCTCTTTCAAAAATGATAAATAAGATGGTGCAGGGATGTAGCTAAGATATCCAACAGGTGGACTTTTGTTCATCACAGGCGGAAAATTTTGGTAAAAAAAAGAGAGAAAAAGTTATAAGCAGACAGTTTTCCGGGCGGAAAAAAATCAAGAAAACTCAGTCTTCAGGTGGTTATTTTTTTCTGCCTTCCGCCTATTATTTACATCCCTGATGGTGGGAAACATTTACTTTACATTAAGATAAAAGATTATGGAAATTGAGATATCTCAGTGCCTGTGAAATAAAAAATTTACACCATGGAGAGTGCTAATGTGCCATTTGTTTTCATTGGTTATAAAGTTTTGTGAAACCCACTGACTTGTTTGTTTTATTAACATGCATACACATCGTTTGTGCAGACAGGAAAGAGATTAATGTGGCAATCAGTTTACATTGGGTGTTAACAAAACTGGAATTTAGCAAATCTTATTTCAAAAAAGAGGAAAACAAGTTATTAACCAAATAAACTCGAAATGATAATAAGAAATAAAGCAGATTTTTCAATGAAGTTGTTTCTATGGTTATTTCAAAACAAAGAGGTGAAGATTGCCAATAAAAAGCGAAGATCTTTTTTGCGTTTATTGAACGCTTAGGGTAAAAGGTTTACGTCAAATACGAGGTAGCAAAATAACAAAACTTTGTGGAAAAAATGTTACATTATTCCTGATTTGTTATTATAAGTTTGACTGGTTGGGCACCAGTAACGTATTTCAATGCAATCTGATCTGATGTTATTGGATTTTTTCCAAATACTATGTTATTCCATTTTGTTATTATTAAAGATCATACACCCTCCTCTATTAAGCGGACACCAGTTTGGGTCCCAAAATTTGCTTCCCATATTTACTGAAACTGAGCGGTCTGTTTTTTAGCGGACCCCTCTATTAACTCTTAAGTTACTATTTAGTTGAGATTCTTAATAACATTTGGAGTGATACAAATGAACACCCCATAAGAGGGTATAAGTATATATTTTGGATCCTCGTTAATTATTAATGTTAATAAAGTTAATTATTAACAGGGCATCAATTGACAACAGAAAGAACTTCATTTGGGCTGATTTGCCTATTATTTCAATGCATATTACATATTCTTATACTGCAAACATACAGTGTAGTGTCCATTAATCCATCTGTGACATTTTAGGCTCTCTCTCAATGCTAATATATAACAAAGTAAAGAAAAAAGTACTAATAAAAAGGCTAAATTATTAATTAATTGACAAATGCAAAAAATGACCAAATTTAATATTTGCCTTGACTATGCAGATAATGCCTTACTACATGAATTTCAGAGTCACACTCGTACACAAACGTAATGATTTTCGTCTTCATTACTGAAACCTGATTCCTCGGCGTCTGCTACATCATTCTGTGGTAATTCTTCCTCTCTCATATTAAAAATAGTGAAAGCATTCTATCACGATCATTTGGAAAGCCCAAGTACACATGGTTATCATAGATCGACTCATCTTCGGATTCTCAGCTATCAAAGTTACTCTCAGGATCTTCATTTTCAGCTTAAATCCACTCCAAGGTTTCTTCACGTGTCAAATGTGAGGTCATTTAAATTTCACCGCGATCGAATGTCATAAACACGCGAATATTCCTAAAAACCTACGCGAAATCTTCCAAATTCTCGCTCAGCTCCTCGCTTGAAGGTAATGGGATATGATCTATTTACAATTTGTCAATTAATTGTTACCCCCTCTAACCCAAAATTTTACCTTTGAAAATCACGTTTGATCGTACAAGATGCTTGTTTTTTTTAATCGTCGCCGTTTTGAAAGTTAAACTGATTGCGTGACACAAAATATGTACCGCGGGCCAAATACGGGCTTGGAAGCTGCGAAGTCGGTGTACAGCACTTCGTTCCTCGTTGTCGGCACTTCGTGCCTCGTTGCTTTCCGAAGATATTTGCGCCCTTGCATGCGGGGGCCTGCGTTTCTATCTTGTTATAGTGCATTTCTGGTATATAGAACGAGAAAATAGAGGATATTACATGGCCGCTTGAAGATACGAAATTTCTCTTCTCGTGTTGAAAAATATTTCACGAGTGAGCGCCAGAAATTCTATGAATGAAGAAACGCATAAAAAGGGGACAACAAGCTTTCATAAACGAAAAATTTATTCACATGAGCACTTGTTTGCCTGAAAAAGCAAAACGCCTCCAACTTTCGGCTGGAGTAAAATTCATCGAAAGCATTATTCCGTTGGAAGCGTGAATAATTTGCACGCGGCTGATACAAAACACACTGTGTTACTGATAGTAAACAAGCCAAACAATGTCGGCCTAGCAGTAAAAAAACTATGCAAAAGAACTTAGCAAGATAGTGTTTAGGTCTAAGAAAAACCTTTCCAGTTTCAGTGTGTATCAGTATCGGTAGCGTGGTTGTGACCTGTAAAATGTGACGTCTGCTTTGTATCAGCCAATTTTTACGGCTATTTTGTACCGAAATTGTGTATGTTTGTTAACATTTCAAGAATGTTATTAGAAATATGCGGAATAACTTAATGTTACGATGTAAATCCTCAATCAAACAATTACACGAAGAATAAATTTACCGTTTGAAAATCGAGCATACAAGCGTCAAAAATCGCCAAATCCGCCAGCATAATTTTAGCTGATTCGCTGATTTGACGAAATTTCGCCAAAATCGCCAAATCCGCCAAAATCGCTAAATCCGCCAAATCCGCCATCATAGCAGGGTGACATCTATTAAAATCATTTGCATAATTTTGGCTCATTCGACGAATTTGACGAAATTTCGCCAAAATCGCCAAATCCGCCAAAATTGCCAAATCCGCCATCATAGCAGGGTGACATCTATTAAAATCATTTGCATAATTTTGGCTGATTTGACGAATTTGACAAAATTTCGCCAAAATCGCCAAATCCGCCAAAATCACCGAATCGTTTGCATAATTTTAGCTGTTTTACGGTTTGACGAATTTGACGAAATTTCGCCAAAATCGCCATTTTCGTAGTTGCCTGCATTTCTGGACATAAGTGAACGGTACCCAAGTTATTTACCAGTCCTTGACTAGCGTCGTTATTAATAAGGGAAATTTAGAGAAGATCAAGTTGGAGCGATTTTCAGTTGAGCGTCGAAACTAATTTCGCGATTTCTTTGGTTTTTCATGGCTGTGTCCTGTGATTGGTTAAAGATCTCACGCCACTTTGTTAACCAATCAGGAGTAAGACAAAACCAATCGTGACTTGTTTGCACGCGTTTTCCCGCGCTTGGCGCTGGCCACATGTATTTTCTTCGAGTTCTGATTGCTTCATTGGATTGTTTCCATCTGTTGAGATTGGCCAGAGTGATTACTTAGTTTTAGTTTTTCGACACTCATTTGAAAACTACTCTATGTGAATAGTCTTGCACCAAATCCTCTTTACAATTCGCCGCTTTAAAAACGTTTGACCAGGTATTGGTCGAACAAATATTTTCAACTCCCTTTTTTTCGAAAGGTGAATGTTTCAAGTCGACGTGAATTAGAGACGAAATAGACGCTACTGTCAGGTCTGCGAAGCGTTCATTTTCACAAACGTGTTTATATTTCTTTAATCTTTCAGCTGAATGATGGATGCCGCGCTCCCTCTCCATAAAGATAAAGTGTAATGTTACAGGTTCAGGGAAAAAGATGACAAGGATAATTAACTTAGGTTAAATAGTTATTGATGACACAAAGTAATGTACGAGTAGGACCTTAATACATGACAATAAATTTAGAGACTGACAAAAACTGCATAAAATTATCCGTCAGTGCTTTTGATCAAAACATTCAATGCTCCCATGTAAACTGTAAAGATGAAGAGATATGTTATGATGCTTACATAAAACTATAAACCCAAAAGACATCGGCGAGTTTAGAGCTTTTGAGAACCGCTGCAAAATGGTGACAAAAGTGATGGATCGACATTTAAATGATACATTGGCCATTTTTCAGCGAAAGACAGAAGTGAAAAATGGCAGATGGTAATCTGTTCAATATGAAAAGAATTTTAACGATTACCCTAAAGTGGCCTGGAGACGACTCAAAAATCCATCCTTCCCGCATCTTTCCAAACAGAAATGACTTACGGTAATACAAATTTTTCACTTTTTCTACAACACTCTGTCACAGTAACTGTTCAATAAATCAACGTCAAAAAACACTCGCTAATTGATAGTAAAACCGCTATAAATAGTATTATCAGGAACCAATGATATAGTCACTTGTTTGAGCTATGTCTGGTGACCACACAGACAAACACAAAATTTCATCGTCGACAACGAGCCTTGATTTCATGACTGCGCATGCGCAAGACAAAATTTTAGTCAAAGTGCGTATACGCCCCAACTGAGTTTGGCGGCGCTTAAAAACGCGTTCAGTTAATTATATACATATACTAACGATTCACCAAGTTGCATAAATGATGATAACGACCAACGGGCCATGACTACATTCTCGTTATATTTGAGTTTTGGTTTATTACAGTTTTTCGGTTCACTACATTAAGACAATAATTCAGTTATATACGCTCTTTTTGTTGCTATGGCAAGCATTTTTGGTTTTGCCACATATCAACATGCTCCGTTAACAACTTTTACATCGTCTATAGCAATGTCGCTCTTCAAATCGGCTCCTCGAGTACCCTCAAAGATAAGCTGCAAATAAAGCAAACGAAAATGATTAAAGCCGTAAAAACCATATCTTGTGATGATGTGATATCGATTCACTGGTGAATGATGATATATGTCGGGAGTTGTGTGGTCGAACGTCGCCGGAAAACTCCCGAGAAATTACCGACCGACGTGGCTTTGACATTGATTGGGAGTTGGTTAAATACTTTCAAAGTTATAATCATTCAAACTCACCGCAGGCACTTTCAACCCCTCCCCCCACCTAACCACATTCAGTCTCAGAAGGGTCAAGCACAATTGCACGTTTAAAGCTCATTGACTTCAAATGCAAGAAGAGTTTGAATGTTCATGGAAATCTGGGCCTGTTATTTTTTTTATAAGGCATCATACCTTGAACGGCTTGTTTCTCTTGTGTTTCTTCACTGTAATCTTTCTGAAAAGCCACTTATTCCCTCTGTTTCCAATTTTTCTCCACTGCTCCCATCGTCTGTTCCCTCTTTTAACAAACACTCGAAGCGATCCCATTCCATCGCCGTACATGTGAAACCAAAAGTGGAGACATTTGTAGGAGTCGCCAGAAAACTCTTTACTGATCAGCTCCCCTTTATCTCCAAGTTGTGCATTTGCGGCGTTCAAGTAAATATAACCTCCTGTTAAAAAATGGACATATATTTTATAGCAACGACACTCAAACTGGTCAAACAGGAAAGTACTGCTCAACAGTTTTCATTTAAATGGTCACAATTTAGGATTTCATCCACAGATTTAAACGTTTGAACAACTTGTTCAGTCCAATACATGGAAACAGAAACGTACGAATGAACATGTATTTCATTTGAATGGTCACACTTTAGGATTTTATTCACAGACTCAAAAGTTAGAACCACCTTGTACAGCATAATAAACAGTACCACAGGAAAGTACTGCTCAATAGCTTTCATTTGAATGGTCACACTTTAGAATTTCATTTCACAGACTCAAAAGTAAGAACCACCTTGTACAGCATAATGAACGGCACCACACTGACAGAAAAGTACTGCTCGAGAGCTTTCATTTGCATTGTTACCCTTTAGAGTTTCATCCATAGACTTAAAAGTTAAAAAAACACAATATATAATAAACTGCACCACAGAAAAGTACTGCACAACAGGTTTCATTTGAGTTGTCATCCTTCAGGGTTTCATTCCACCACACCTCAAAGTTACCGTTCCATGTGACAATAACAGCACCACTTTAGAGCGCTGCTTTGTCGCTTTTATCGTTAGCCATTGAAATAAGCTCAAATGAAAGTAATAATAATAATAATACACTGAGCCTAACAAACCGTACTCTTTGATAGCTTTCATTTTGAATAATCACACGGTAGGCCTTTATCCACTTACAGACTCAACCAATAACCTAAACCGAGAAACCAGATTACATACATGGAACTAAGGCAACTGTAACCCGATTAATTTAGTACCTTTGTAGGCGTTCAAAAAAATTTAGAATCATCTAGAACCCACTGACCTCCTCCAAGCTCTCTGTGAAAGGTTTAACACTTTCATTCTCAGAATCAATTATGGAGACATGTATAGTGTAGTTCTAATTTTGAGTCTGTAAACGAAATCTTATGATGTGATCATTCAAATGGGTGTTTCTTGGTGTTGCGGAATCCATTGTTGGTAAGCTTTTGTGTTGTGGTGTGGGTATTGTTCAGTGTCTTTTGAATCTTTTGTTTTACGTCAGTTGGTGATCACGCAATCCGCAACACCAAGAAACTACCATTTAAATGAAACCTCGTTGGCAATACCTTTTCCGGCATGGTACCATTTGTTTTTCAATATCCTACAAAATGAACGGTTGAAGGGTTAAAGTCCTGATTTTTACTGACAGCCTACAGCCTTCCCTTTAGTGAAAGACATTATTATGAAAAAGTAATAATAATGATAATGGGAATTGCAGTGGAATCCACAGGTACCCAGCGTCCTATCCGTTACCTTGGCCGTTAACAGAGTGGTCACCAGAAGGTCCCGTGTTACTGGATGTGGTGGCTCCTGTGTGAACTTGCCAGTCATATGTGTTGCGGCGACGGTTAGTCCAAGCGCACATGCTTCCACTATCGAAGTCGCAAGAATCTAGAACTAAACATTGATTACATGATAAAACTATGCTTTCCATACTCCTCCTTTACACAAAGCACTGCAAAGCTCTAGCGTTGTTTATCCGTGTCTTTCACTCCAAATCTCTCAGTGCTGTGTAAGCGCCAGCTAAACGTTCTAACATTGTTGTACAACATTTTTTTGTCCACGTTTAGCACCCTATCTAGCATATCACTTTCACGGGAACGCATAAACTGACAATTGACCTTGCTCCCAATGTGTGTGGCTTCATACTTTCAGTTGGTTAGAGCATAGCACCGGTAACGCGGAGCTCATGGGTTCAAATCCCGTTGAAGACCTGATTTTTTTCAGGCTTCTTTGCAACTGCTAAAATTGCAAACACAACTACGAGGATGATTTCTTCACATTACGTTTCTCTAGTCCGTGCTATATGCCTTCTTGACTCTTTTTACAGCAAAAAACGTTTAAATATTACGGTTTGCCGGATTGACTTTTTTAAACACCGTCTAAACTTTGTTTAAATAACGGCCCCACTGTGACTTAATTTGTCTGTCTTACTTTATGACACTCTGAAACATCGACACCATTTTGACTGCCGCAAAGGTACAACAGTTCTTAGAGAAATCACTTGCTTTGGAAAGACGCATTAAACAAAGTTTAAAACTATAGTTAAATGGGCTCCATTGAAGGCGCTTAAAAGGAAGGGAAGATTAAGAAATCACTATAGCCTCCGGCCTGCGGAGCGCGAGGAGAAAATGCGGAGGGCAAAGAAGGAGGAGAATATTAAGTTAATTTTTTTTTTAAATTATATATATATATTACCTGTGGATGCTGTTGTCGGGGGTAATGCTGTTGTTGTCGGAGGTTTTGTTGTTGTGCGGGGCATTGTCGTTGTCGGGGGTAGCGTCGTTGTCGGGGTTTTTGTTGTTGTTGGGGGTAATGTAGTTGTTGTCGGAGGTTTTGTTGTTGTGGGAGGCATTGTCGTTGTCGGGGGATTTGTTGTTGTGGGAGCCTTTGTTGTTGTCGGCGGTAACGTTGTTGTGGGGGGTAATGTTGTTGGAGGCTCAGGACAATTCTCAAATGTTATGTCGTCGATAGCAATATCGCCTTTAAAGTCAATACCACGGACGCCCTCAAAATAGACCTGAAAAACGAATAATGGATGATTTCATGAGAGAAACCTTATAACCTGTACTAAAGTGTACAAATTAAATGAAAATGTATTTTAAGACACCTAGAATGATAGCATACTACTTGTCTAGAATTATTATCACTACCATCATTGCCGTCGTCTCTTTCATTATCAACAGGACTATCGTCACCATCGGCAGCATCACTAAGATCATCATAATTATCGTCATCATCATCATCATCATCATCATCATTATACCCGCCCCACCAACATCATCACCATCATCATTATCATATATGTCATCATTACCATCATCATTATTATTACTACCACCACCAACATCATCACCATCGCCATCAACACTATCATATATCATCATCATTATTACTACCACCACCACCACCAACGTCATTTTATCATTATCATATATATCATCACCATCGCCATCAACACTATCATCACATATCATCATCATTATTATTACTACCACTACTACCATCACCATCGTTATCTTCATTATCATTACGATCAACATCACCATCATCACCTGCATTTTCGTTTGAACAGCGAAAATAATTCTCTATACCTTGTACTGGGACTCTCTTCTGATTTCAACGCTGGCTTGAATCCATTTATCACCCTGTTCACCGCTCTTTTGCCAAACAGTACTCATTGTGCCGGCACTGTTCTTTAACTTCACCCTAAGTTCTCCCATTCCTGTCCCAAGCATGTGGTACCAGAATTTCAAGCGTCGGCACGTTGTTCCGGGAAGGTCCTGGCTAAAGAAACAGGCAGTTTGGCCTTGCTGAGCGGGCGACGAAGCCTCGAAATATACGTAAGATCCTGAAGGAGACAAGACAAACGTCGACTGTTTAGTGAATTTCACTCGCCATAGCCGTTCTAATATTATTACACATTGAATGTTTCGTGGGTTCAAAATGTGTCAGTCAATTTCAAACACCAAACAAATAATCTGGCAATGACATTCAGCCAATTCGCCACCATGTGGGTAGATTTAGCTATCAAATGCCCCACTGGTCGGAGCCTCACAAAGCCCTTATCACTTTCCAGCGAACCGGTTATCAAATTCAAGTTTTGAACGTTCTTTATTGGAATAGCAGATTTCAACTACACGCTTTTATGGGCGCGATCGTTTAAATGCCTACTTTGGAACGCTGGTTGGATGGTCCCTACTATATGCGGCGACAGTCACAGTATGCCCGGCTTATGACCTGGTGGATGATCGGGGTTGGAATAAACTCGCGTATCACTGTTACTTGCTTCATCTTAGACGGGAACCTTATCAAAATTAAACGCAAGCCAAGCAAATGTACATCCTCCGAAGCCTGACGGGCAGCCAAGGGTACAACTTACAGGAATGGTAACCCGGTTAAATAAGGGCTGTGTACACTTTTTTCCGGGGGATTATGCGGATTTGCATATTTGTCTTGTTGAGGTTATTGATTTGCTCACCTGAGCCGGAAGTGTGGTCTCCGTTTGGTCCTGTGCCTGAACTACCGGTAGCACCACTATGACGATACCACGTGGGATAGGTATTGACTTGGCACATTGTCCAATGGCACAATCCGCCCGCCTCAAATTCACAATCATAAGGACCTTAAAATTGCAGTTCTAAATTAACAAATAGCTTAAAAAGAGTATAACTTCATATACTCTACTCTTTAAACAACAGACCACACATTTGTATGATTTATTGGCTCGATAACCAAAGCGGCATATTGGAATAACACATGGAGAGGTTGTTAGTCATGAGGCAGAAGCGAGTGATTTACCAGCTTTTCGAGTGTTATTCCAACTTCTCAAGTCTTTTATAATTGAAAAGGAAAATACAAACAAAATACAAATTTAATGAAGGTTTGTGAATCTTGATACAGAACAGCTACAGTCAAACCTGTATAAAGCGGACACCCTTGGGACCCTCGCTAGTCAGTGTCCCCCTAATACAGGGTGTCTGCTTGATACAGGTTCTGATACATTGCTCACGTATTGTTTTTATTGCATTTTAATTCATAAACCTAATTCGCAACTGTGTGCATCGCGTTGAATTACTAAATAGACGTGATCCCACAATGTCCGCTGAATACAGGTTTTGTTAGTAGCCCATCAATCATTGATTATTGATGGTCCTGGTTTTGTGTAGCAAAATGGCCTAATTTTGGTATCCGTGTGCGCTTAAACTGCCTATCCATTATTTATTCATCACAAATATCGATTCTATATCATGTGAATAATTGAGTGGTGGAATGTTTTTGTTTTACGTGTTGCATCTGTGAGTTATAGAGGTTTACATTTCCAATATGCTAACGAATGTCACGTCATTCCAGTATTTTTCTCCTTGGGAATTCAACTATCGCTATTGTCTGATTTAGTCACAATATTCGCTTAAGTTGCTCACAGAAATCATAATGATAATATGAATGCTAATAAAATGTATATAAAAATATCATGTACGTATGTATGTATTAATAAAATGTTAATAAACAATGAAATATAAATTTCACATTGTTATAATAAAGTATGCACAAAACGATCCGGTTACCCAGTCCACATCGGCGCATCACACATTCTCCGACTTCTTGACTATCGCCTTCACAGTCCTTCCCGCCATTCTTAGGGGCAGGATCGTCACATTGCCTGGTTCTTTTGTGATTACCCTTGTCACATGTCGCGCTGCAAGACGACCACGCTGACCACTTTCCCCAGTGCCCATCTACTGGTGCTGTAGGGTGGTTTGAAATATGAATCAAATTGGCATCTAGCAATTATTCAACCCCATGTTTAGGTGGTTACCAGCACCCCATCCACGGGGAGTAATAATACTCCCAGTCGCTTCATGCTACGGAAACCGGGTTAATTAAGACCTGGCAGTTGTGAGCCACTAGGCTGGTGAAGAATGTACCTACCCTACCTATGTTGAGGTGGGGACTTGTTCCACTGTTATGGTGTTCGTACAGATACCCTGCTAGTAAAGTCCATTTCGATTGAAGACGGGAACCCTGATGGCATGGTGACGTTTCGTAACGAAATAGTTTGATTCGTTTAACCATTTTATACCCAATATTAAAATACAAATTCTCCTTTCTTGCGTCCATACGTTTCTTACAGAAGTAGTGAAGAAAAGTTGTTAAAATGTCAAGAGAATTCATCCTGGGTGATCATGGCTTAATTCTCATGACATCTCTGATTGATTAAATATTGATATTACACGGAGAAAATTTATCGAGGATCACTATCAGGGCTTAAAGGTTATAAATTTAACTGGACACAACTGTTTGATTACCATAACACTTTTCATTAGGACAGTTTTCCATCTGAGTTTCGACACCATAATAATCTGCTCCAGGGCAGTTGGCAAGGTCATGTGATGCACAAAATCGCTGGCGCCTATGCCTGCACTGACTGTCGCATGGACCAAAGGCCGTCCATGAGCTCCAACCGCCGCTGGGACCTGGAAATGAGAGTAAGTCAGGTAATTTTCTGTGATGATTTTCGCACAAAGCTGTGCTTTGGATTCACCAACAGTCTCCAAACTTTGTGAATTTTCCTGAAATATATTTGGACAGATCGATTTGACAGTTTTCTGTTAGTGACAGGCGATGTTCAAATGGCAGCCATGTTTTTAAAGCCATGTTTACCCAAATTTTGAATTTCCTGTTTATTCTAGCGTTTTGATAAAATGTTTAACTTTCTTGTTGTAACATTTAACGTTTTATATCATTTTAGATCCTTTCGTTTTGTTTACTTTTTAGCCAATTTTGGCTTTTGTAACGTTATGGAAAAATGAAGAAATCCAAGATGGCGGCTGTTAGGAAATCATGACGTAAATCCCACAAAATGTGACGTCATCAAATCAGGTTTCCAGCCTTGTGGCAAACGTGTTTGGACGTACTATATACCTTTCAATTTTTTTTGCGTGATTAAAACACTTTTAGAGTTTCAGGTTGGTTGCCCCAAATCCCAGAAGACAAAAGAAGGAGTGAACTTGAAGTATAATAACTACAATATAATATGTATAATATAACCACTCGATTAGACTGCAGAGCAGGAGGGTTCAAATCCCGGCCTTACCACCAACCAAGGTATTTTTAAATACCAGTTATTTAAAAATAACTGGTAACATCATGCTGGCTGTGCTCAAACACCTTGTCTAGGTTCATTAATTCATCTTCTCGCCATATATACTTGGGGGCGTTAAAGAACCCACTCACTGTTCGAAAACGAGTGGGGGCGTTGTCTCAAGAACTATAATGTAGCTTTTACTAACATTTAAAAACACAGGTTTCGCAGTTATAGAAAGCTAGAAAAAAGCTGCAAATCACCTGAACAGTCGTATAGTGCATTCAACTGGGCAATGTCTGTTTTACTGAACCCGTTCCGCTGACCAAGCTGTTTGTTTGGGTCATCGATGGCTTGTATCGTCGGCTGGCCGTTTGTTGAAAAGCTGGTTTTCCCATAATGCATTATGCTGTCCGTGTCATAAATTTCGTTTAAATAGTCAACTGTATGAAGATTGTATTTGTTAAAATTGTGTTCTTTACCTGAAAAATAGAATGTTTGAGATTATTCAACCATGTCACGGTTTCACTTCTGGCCGAGACCACTCTGGAGAAATTAAAAACATTAATTTGAAAACTAAAACACATACTGTTTAACCGAAACTAAAGTTGGTGTAGATTCGTATTATATCATATCCTGATGATAGTAAAATTTTGAAACTAATCATTGGTCTGTCGATAGTCGACCACATGATGAGGAGCTAAATTTGATGGAGGATTTGATGTCACGACATCCGGGTTACGGAAAAAAAAAACTTATCATCCTCTCCTCCTTTTTATGGATTATGTAACAAACAACATTGGAAACAGATATTTAAAATAGAATGTAACAAATAAAGAAACCCAATTGGCAGGAGGCAAACCAGTTGGCTATATCATAGTTAATAAAGAGCAATGGTTAGAAAACCTGAGCCATTTCTTTGTTCGATGTTTTTGTTGGCGTTTTTCGGACTTGATCGTGCACAACCGCAATAGAGTTTGAACATTGTTCGCGCAACTGACCAATAGAAATGTTTGCCTTAAGTTATTCACTCAGCGTTTGATCGCCAAAAAAAAAAGATGTATACGGTTGCAGTACTTTCGACGAAAATTGTATGTCCTTTGTTATCGCCATTAAGTCGACGTCTGCAAAGTTTCATAACCAGTCCCTCGACTAATTATTGCTATTATAATAATATTAAGGGGGTTATAGAGACGTTACCAGGCTCAATATTCTCCCACAGGATTTCGATGTACTGGTCTCGATCATAGCGTGACTGCTCGTGCCAGAAGCCAGCTGCATGCATCATCTCATGCATAATAACACCTTGATGGTTACAGCCTCTTCCCAGAGATATATCCTGGGACCCGGTCTTCCAGTAGTGAACTCCCACTGACGAATAACATCTGTAGTGGAAATTAGGAAGAACAAACAAAGTTTTATGACACGCAAAATTAAATTACATCCGATTTCACTGAAGTGTACAGACATGTGCAGACCCGGGTTTTGTTATTGTCCACCCATGGGCAGCCAAACAATTGTGAAGGAAATTCACACATAAACTGAATTCAGTTAATACATGCTGACTCCCTGAAACGTGAAAAGCTCAATATAGATCTCAGTGCAGTGTTTAGAGCCGGGTTTTTTTTTTTTTCAGACATAATTTGCGGTTCTGATTCCTCCGTCCATGATTCGCGTGTCATGATTCTCCAGTCGTGATTCGCCTGACATGATTTGCGTATTATCAGAAAATGGTGAAGGGCATTCACCGATCTTGCTCTTTGAGGATATTTCTATTGTCATTACTAGAGGTGAGTATAACTTATCGGAGGTACTGGTTTAAGTAGTATTCTCACCCGGTTTTTTTCACAAACTTTACCCATCGTGGTTCATTTTCGTACGGTTTCCATCTTATGCAGGTATGGTCTGTAAACTGCTGAATTGCGGCTTGGATAGTTGGACCATATCCGTCCGTCACTAAATGGAGATAATCGAACGTTTGAACAGAAAAAAAAATACGCATCGCGATTACCTGATTACGGCAAACGCGAACGGCATAAAATACCATGTGATCATGATTTTAATTTCGCGCCATTTTTCACGTTTGCCGTATATAGATGTTTTTCACTCACGTGACCTTCAGTCGCGTGAGACTCAAATGACAAAGGCCACGGCGGCCATGTTGGTGCACATAACAAAAGAAGGTCATTAAAATTCTTTTGTAGGTGTGCACCAACATGGCCGCTGTGACGTAACGTGAAAAGCACCTATTGCCAATGATAAACGGTTTAACATCGTTCAATATTTGTTGCTCAACAAACTGTTAAACGATGTTGCAACTTGTTGACTGATGAGTAGAAAGCATGAGTAGGTTTGCAAGGAATTTCGTACTAACAAGGCTTGGTGGTGAATTTTTGACCAAACTGTAGAATACCCGGCCACTTATTTGGGGTCTTTCTGCATGTACCGGTACCCATGGATTTCTATTGTTTGTGAGGTATTGTATTTTTGGTCTTGTTTTGCATTTGTGTTATTGTCGTTCTTTGTTCCTTTTGTTTTACGTCATCTGTGCTCCGGGACATGCAGAAAGAACACTTACTTGCATCTCGTTGAATAAGAATCGGTCTTTTTGTTTTCATATGCCTCGTTATGTAAAACGTTCAGGGATATGTAAATAAGTGTCTTGTATCCTAAAACCACTCCACGATATCTTATTTCATTCTACTGTATATGAAACTTCTCAAACAAAATATAAGCAACCACCATTTAGAAAGTAAGCCGTTATTTTGAATGACACCAGTACAAGCCCACGTGTAAATTGTTAGGTAGAGTGATTTTCCTAAGACCGTGAAACAGTATCTAGCAATTAATCAAAATTAGCCAAAATGAGCTAAAACTAAACAAAGGAGAACAATGGAATTAGTGTCTAATAGTATCTACTAGTGCCTACTAACTTAGTAACTATTTCACGGTTTAAAGAAAATCACTCTAAGCAAGTGCATTCAGCGACGCAAGCTGCCTATTTCAACCTGTTCTCTGCCACTGAAAAAAATTGATAGAGACGTTTTATCCACCGTACCTGTCGACTTTGGTATAGCATTTTTCCTCAGAACTTTTTAAAAAATCCCAAAACTTTCGACAGGAGACGGGACGCTATGGTCACTTCATCGAAGCCAGTAGCTATATGTTGGCAAATTTCGTTGTATGCTAATCAGTCTACTCGCTTTTCTTGAATGCTAATAACGTCTTTGCACAATGCCTAAAAAGGTACCGCGATAATTCTATCGGGGTCATTTTAGATTTTAGCACCCTAAAGGCCGATTTACACGGTACAACTTTGTCGCATGCGACACGCTCAAACCATGCTTACGACATATGCATGCTTACAACACGAATTGCTTCGTGTAAATCAACTCAAGTCATATTCTTAGCATGGCTTGAGCGTGTCGTATGCAATAAAGGTGTGCCGTGTTAATCGGCCTTAAGCGGTACCAATCTACAACTTTTGACCCCTAAAAGGTACGACGAGCAACCCCGTCAGTTGTATTTGAGAGTCCCCCCCCCCCCCCCCCCCCCCCCCAGGGTTATATTAACAAAATCTTACCAAGTTGGCTATCAATTACGTAAGGAATGGTCTTTGTCTTCCAGATGTACTGCCTTAGTCTCTGTGCATTTCTTTTCTCTCGTACATCATCTTCACTTGGCCTGTCTTTATCCTTTACAATATCACCCTCGTACAATTTTGGCTCAACATCCTCAGCTTTAAAGCAATAAGATACGAAAGGTAAACTTTCAAGAGCATTTGGGCAAAAATAAACACCGTCAAGAAACAGTTTTCACCTCAGACTAAATTCACTAACTGAATTGGAATTGTGGAAACACTCTTGCCAATCATAACAGACGCAGACAGTCCAATAAACTAATCCGAGAACTCGTAGCAAATATATGCCGAGCTGGCGCCAAACGCGGGGAAGCGCGTACAGACAGGTCCGCATTGGTTTTGGTTGAGAAAGTGGCACGAGATTTTTTAGCCAATCACACAAAGTGTAACAATGTAAACCCAAAGCCGAATCGCAGTGCACATGAAGTGAAATTTCACTACCATTTTTTCTCGATAATCTGAAAGTAGGTGTTTATGAATTATTTTGATGGGCAAATAAGTCACTTAAAGTAGCGGGAACACATTTTAACAAGCGACGCAAGTTGGGCATATTAGACAAGGACCTGGGTTCTAGCAAGAGTGGTTCTAGTGACGTCATTAGTGTGTAAACACCTGAGCGCGTCACTTGTTTTACAGTAGAGTTTTGGAAACTTGTGGAAGAATTCTTTCGATTAAATATGTTTGAAAGCGACGAGTATTTTAGCCCTGGGTTCGTTCCCTTCTCCGCCAGATTTTGTTGTGATCGAACACACGAAAAACGTCACAAATCCATTGTTTGTACCTTTTTGGCCGCGCTCAAAATGTCGCAATTTCAGGCCCAGGCGGGAGTTTTCAAACCGCTAAAAATAGTGGATCCTCTTCACGCAAAAGAGGAAAACGACTGAAAATGAAATAAAGGTGATATAAACAACATAAAACCCTAAAAATAAACGGTAGTGAAATTTCGCTTCATGTGCACTTTATGACGTTCGACACTCTCGACGCCGCGCTATTAGCAACGAAAGAACACCATAAATACCTTCATTGATCTTGTCGATAATTTCTGTAGCACTCAGAGAAGAATCGTCCTGGATTGTGAGAACTTAATAAGAATGAGAACAGAAATCAAACTGATCAGCATACAGAAACACATCAAAAGATGGATACGAAATAGACATTTGTTAATATACTTGTTTTCTAATTACAATCTTTTAGTTGTATGAGAATAGACTACTCGTCCGCATTTTGCAAAATGGTAGATTTAAGATCACAAATATATGCGCTTTGAAAATTGACAGCTAGTTCACATCAAGACATTTCCATACCGAAAGCTATTTTTTTAATTTAGTTTCTAATGAATGACGTTGAAGTTTTTAGCCCGCCAACCAGTTCAATTTGTGTAGTAAACGTAAGATTTCATTGCTTAGCTTTCAAAATCAATGCAAACCGAATCTTTATTTGTAAACATTCTGCACATAAAACAGCTTTCGGGCCCGAAATGTTTCCTGGGATTTTCGAGAAAGGCACTCCTGAGGTCTTATAGAATGTTTTTACTCACGTGACTGGCGGCCATGTTGTAGGTTTGAATAAGAATAGAGTTTATTCCCATAGGATTCGTTTGGGACACCAATATGGCCGCCTTTTCATTGTTTTGGGAAACCAAAATGACCGCGTGATGTCACGTGTAAACGCTCTATATTCGACGTTATACGATATTTGATACTTATGACTATGCACGTTTTTACTTTAATTAAAATTATTGGCTATCCGCGACCCACGAAATTTTCTTACACCTACGCTTTTTCCCACACCCTACGTTAACGACCCACAGGTGGTTCTGTCCTCGTGTACCGGTTCACAAGGGATTTCACAATTCCCTTTGTTCAGTAGGGTATTATGTCCGTGTAGTCTATCGTTTAGTCTTTTGTTTTTGTCCTTGTGTACCGGTACACCAGGACAGAACACCACAGGTTATTTCAACTAAACAGCCGAAGTAACACCGCCTATTTTCATGTAGCTAGTAGAACCTTGGTGCTAAACAATGTAGCTGATTTCCCCTGTGAAATTAACATTAAAATAAGACTGCTGGCGGCCATTTTAATTTGGTTTATCTTTACAAAGTGGATTTTCTGTTCTCATGGAAATATCGTATCAGTTCAAGAGAGAAATATATGATATCTTTCCCTTTGTTTTAAGTGTCAATATGTATACCGTTCTACTTCATCGTATTAATATTGTTACCGGCAATAGAATATCATTCTCTACGGGTGATAATGACCTTTTGGCTTGAAAAATATTGCACATTTTGAAACTGTTTTCTAAAACTCTCTATAGTTCTGATAGTTTTAAAAAGTCCAGTGTATGTTTCTAAATGAATTTCCTGAGATTACTTATATTCGGAGCATGCAGGACTTAACAATAGCTAGCGCAATTTTCTCTCAGTTTGTTTCAGTTTAAATTTAATTCCTTTAACTTTCGTGGGTGTTTCTTGGTGTTGCGGAAGCCATTGTTGGTTAGCTTTTGTGTTTGTGGTGTGGGTATTGTTCAGTGTCTTTTGAATCTTTTGTTTAACGTCATTTGGTGATCACACCATCCGCAACACCAAGAAACTACCAGTTTCGTACGTTGCTAAGTTGGTTACTATAGTAACTGTTTGAAAGAACAGGAATGGAAATCTCGAAAAACTTTTCATTGTTTATACGTTACATTAATGTTTTAGTTTCGATA
This sequence comes from Dendrophyllia cribrosa, assembly GCA_024195265.1. Taxonomy (NCBI): domain Eukaryota; kingdom Metazoa; phylum Cnidaria; class Anthozoa; order Scleractinia; family Dendrophylliidae; genus Dendrophyllia; species Dendrophyllia cribrosa. The sequence goes on along the minus strand of JAJLRJ010000008.1, from coordinate 34,355,286 downwards.
ATCAGCTATTGTTTCTTTATGGGGCAGTCTTACAACGCGTGTCGAGACACTGTTTGTATATTTGTGTTCAAAAGTACACACAAAAAAAGCGATTGATGCTAAACAGCCTCATTATCTTAGAAAAGTGGAGTTGTTGAAAATCGATCATTTCATCTCTCATTCCCGTCGAAACTCCCTTCAATGAGAAATTCATGAAGTTGGAACGATGAAAATCATACTGTATGACGTTGGTTTGGAAACCCGATCTAAGTTAGCCTAGATTTTGGCGATTTTATTCCTTCGAAATCGTTTTCTTTGCATTTAATGATCAGTTTGAGAATCTATATCAAACACTTGAAAGAGTGAAGGTATCCAAACACCCCGAAATCCACTGCGCCTCGCTTTTTTTCAACCCACTTCTGCGGTGTTTGGAAGTCCTAATGAAACTCTCTTCTTCGTGTTTGGTGTATTACTAGTAACATGTTGATATCTAGACAAAAATATTGACACTAAATATTAAGTGGCGGATTTTTCTTGAGGTTGGAAAAAGGAGCCGCTTCGTTTAGAATAACTTTATATGTCGCATATAATTTGCACTCCTCCAAGCCCACAAATGAAAGGCAATATTGGCTAAGAATATATTGAGCAGTCAAATGCAACCTCGTTCCCAGGGTCTCTCATCGGAACGAGGTTGCAGTCAAATGATGGAACCGGTAGTGGCCTCAGCATTTTGTTTCACATGATTTTGTGTAGTGCCACCGACAAAACGTTAGAAAGACGATATATTTTTGTTCGTCCAAAGCAAACAAAATTGACTGATTACATCACATTTACATTGGAAAGGAAAGAAATGAATATTACATGATGTGATGTGTAGTCTGTAGTCTTGGCCAAAAAAGGGTGTTTTCGTACACGATTTTATGCACTGTACTATTGTGTGCGAGAAATTGACCGTCAAATTGGCGTCCAATATAAAAGAAGCCGTAACATGACAACTTAAACATAACAACTCTAAACAAACTTAATATCAGTGTCTTTCTTTTCTTCGCAAAATACCGGTAAATGAAATTGAATGATAAATAAATATAACGCCAGTTTTTTCGGTGTTTGTTTCTGTTATCGGCCGCCCCGAATGCAAAAGCAGTTAAGATTTTAGCTGTCCGTCCTTATCACTACATTTTATACCCAATTAACACTTGATCAAAGGTGGATTGTTCATTTGTAGATTACATTACGGGGGATAAAGTGTTTAACTGTGATTTAAAGTATTTTATTCTACCAAAAGGTAAAACGATTTCTGGAGTATAAATACTATTTGGTTGGTAACAGGTGAAGTGAAGTATCTATCAGGGAATTATACCTTTTTTGACAGTATTGAATTTGAAACTGCTGAGTGTATGAAATCAGGATGGCTTGGTCTAGAACAAGATAGCAAAGGATTGGTATGCGCACGCCAGATGTGGCAAAAATCGATCAAAATTGCTAACTATCCTAGTATACAAGTATGGTTTTAAGGAGCTACTTATGTGTTATGGCTTAGTTATTGTTATTTTGCAAAACAATCTTCCTGATTTGTCAGTTCGTATGCCTTGTTTCAACTATCCGTTATCTTACCATCTACAGTGTTCATTTATCAGGGGGGATTATACCGGCCTTTTTGTTAGTATTGAGATCCAGAACATGATAGCAAACAAATTGTTTCAACTATCCCTTATCTTAACCACCACTACCTACAGTATTCATTTGTTGGCGTTTTTCAAACACACATTTTGGGTTCTTCAGTTCGACTTGATAAAGTTTTGTAAATTTAAAGTTAAGATAAGTAATAAAGGCTTTTTTTTTTCAATGTGCCGAATTAGTTGAAGGAAAGGAAAAATACCCTTTTTTCGTCAATTCTTTCAGAAAAATTTAAAACAATACAGTATTTTATTTGCCGTGGATACACTCTTAGCTTATAGCAACGTACTATTCATCGGATATTAATCAAAACTAATTCAAATCGCCGAAAATCTTGATCTTTATGCATCAAACTTTTTTTGTAAATTAAAGTGCCCTGTTAGGTAACAGATGAATATCAAAAGTTATCTTCTTTTGCCAAATCAATAGACAAAGATTATGGATCTTATCTTGTTAAATATACATCGTTTTTATATGCGTCTAAGATCAAGTGAGATTGGGCCGGAAAATCTAAGAACTTTCAGAGATACCTGTAGTAGTATACCGTATTAAGATTATTGTATTTACATACTGAGGGAGAAGAATTAAAAAAATTAAAAAATTCGAAAAGTCTGAACAAGTCTTAAACGTTACGTTATACCTGGTGACTGATTGGAAATGGGGATTCCATGCGCTTGGTGAACAAGAAACAACGAGAAAACTGCAAACAGCTTCAACATCGTGAAGAATTGATCCATCCACGCTGCTCTTGGAATTAAACTGAGTGCCGCTAACATAACGGGTGCGTTAATTTATACAAATTCTGCAAATTAACTGAAACATATGACATTTCACATATTTGTTGATACAATATAACACAATATAACAAAGGAGTCTTTTTTGTGATATGATGAGTCTTTCTTGTTTGGAAAGAATACAGCACTATTCAAATACAAAGCTTAAGGACCACAAATATATCATTTGCAAAAATATTTTCATAACAGTAGAACGAAATAAAAATAATTCAAAACGTTACTGATCTGTTGATAATTTTTTATCTGATAAATGATATTAAGACTTGCCGATGATAAAACGTTCTCATGATATTAAACTGAACGCGAGCTTGATCAAAATATCGCTTACGTACGTAAGGTTTTCAGAAAATTGCTCGTGCATGGCAGTTACCAAACCACGTTAATTGGAAACGAAAATAACCTTTACATCAAACGTCAAATTTAATCTTTACGGTAAAAGACGACCACGTACGAAGTCTTAATATGTCACAAGCTAGATTTGAGTGTCAATGAAGACAAATAGAACGACTGGAGGTCATTCATACCTTCTCACAGAACAAGTGCTTGCTTCTCACGATACAGAATGTTGAATATTGAGATATTAAAAAAATAAACTGTTCCTCGGACATTTCATTTAAAGTTTCCGTTTTGGTGAATAGAAGCTAACAGTAGAGGACTAATGTGTGTTTGTTTTGCTAAGCTCCTCAAAAGTCAGACTAAGCCAAGTTTACGGTAAAAAAAAGATGTGAAAGTTTTGTTGCTCAATAGAGTGATTTAATTTAACCCATGAAACAAAGTATAATATGAGGGATTATTAGACTAAAATAGACAAGGGAAAACAAATGTTCTAGGGAATAATAAGGTGTATAGCCCCCTGGGGGGGGGGGGGGGTACTCTGTATTGTTATGGGTGGGGGTGTGCCGCTGGTACTCTGACACCCTTTTAATTACCCTATACCTGACCATGTTAGCTGAATTTTGCAACCCTATTCTAGACTAACCACCAAAAATCCCTATCTCAGACTCGCTTTTTTCCAGAAGCTCTATCTTCATACCACTAATCAGTTCCCGCAAATGATACCCTATTTTATACCAAACCTCTCCGATTTCTATACCCTTTCTCAAACTACACTGCTTGAAAACCATTCCCATCACTGCGGCACATACCTAAAAAACTTATATAAAAGAGTACCCCCCGGGTCTATTACTCAAAAGTCTAAATAAAGTCACTCTATTGAATTATTCAAATGTCGAGTTCTGAAGTTCAAGTAGACAACGTGAACAATTAATCCTACAGTCTTCTTTCTACTTTCTTTTTTCAGTTTAACAGCAGGATAAAGAAATAATTACAGAACAGATGGTCGATAAGTTTTTAGCTCACTGAAAGACGTTCTTTACTAAATCTCAGCCTGCCGCCGGTATGTTCCTAGACTTCCTAGCCATGGTTTAATACCCAACCGCAGTTCTTATATAAAAAAGAATGCAATGCCACCTCGCTCCTAACATTAAAAAATGCCATTTACAGTTCTAGTGTTGTGCCGGCTGCTACCAGTTATCAGCTATCAGTTATCACCAATCATAAAAAGACCGGTTATTTCTTGGTGCTGCGGAAGCCATTGTTGGTTAGCTATTGTGTTGTGGGGTGGGTATTGTTTAGTGGCTTTTGAATCTCGTTTTACGTCATTTGGTGATCACAACATCCGCAACTGGCACCAAGAAAATGAAAAGACACGCGTTTCCATACCACAAAGTGGCTTCTCTCTTCCACTTAAAATTGTATGAAGTAAAAAGCTTATTTCACACTTGAGAGTAACAAAAGAAAAAAGATCAGAAAAATATACAGTGCCTCAAATCCGAGTCCAGCACTTGACCAAACGATGTCTTTGATTCGCTAAGAAAACAAAAGATTTGTCCCGCTGGGATAGGGATGAAGGATAGGGACATTGTTCAAGTTATAGATATATATATATTTTTCACTTTATTAGCGTTAATAACTCGATCCTTACAATCTACAAAATACATAAATATAACAGAAACGTTACATAAAACTAACAATACAAGGCTACAACTTAAAACTAGCTATTAGGATATCCTTATTTCTTACAGATTATAATTCTTAAACACAGAGACACAACAAATAAAGGAGGACAAAGAAAAAGTACGGGGTTTAGAGAGAAATGTTCGCTCATAAAGCAATCTTTACTTTTGGGTGATATTTGCATCTATTAAGGGCTTCCATTTATGGTACTGAAAAGTTGTCAGAGAGTTAGACCTAGTTGCAATTCGTTTTTCAATTTCAGCTTTACTTACGCAAATAGCTTGGAACATTGACATAGATAATGGCTCCTCTACAGCAATAAATATAATATTTCGCGATAAGAATTAAATGATTGATCAGTCTATCAAACTTGTCTCTTTTAAAAATTCCAAACATGATTTTGACGATTGAAATCTCTATTGCTGAGGGCATATACTCTTTGTATAACTCACTAAAGGAGTCCCAGAACTGAGCAACAATAGGGCAGAGAAATAACATGTGATTTCCTGGGTTTGCATAAATAACATAAGCTATTGTTTGCTAGCTTTGTTTTGTTCAAGTGATATATCAATTGTATCGTTCGCCAATCACAGACATCGTTTGGACAGCTACGGGGTCCCCCAATCCGAGTGGTTCGCTTCATAACTAAAATCCATTTCCACTACACCAACAGGGTCTGGCTGCCGGGAGCTGTTAATAATTTTAGCCGGCCTATATCAACCAATGTTACCCATCAAAGGCTCCTATCAGCCAACTCGTAACAACCTTTGGACTCTCCCCTCTCCTAGGCGTTTTGCACTACCGACCTCCCCACCCCCACCCCCTATTCTCGTGTATGTCCGTACTGATAAAGATAAGAAATACTACATTGTGTAAACTTCATAAGGTGTGCAACGTTAGTTTGAGATAGCCACCTAAATTTTGTGCAATTTTATTGGCTTAAAAAGATCACGTGTCGGATAGCGTGCCCGCGTTCTCGTTGGCTAAACAATTAACTAACGTGACTTATGGTTCCATGTGGCCAACTGAGAACTATACTTTTTAATTTGAACTGACGACAATTATAAAGCTTGTAAACACAAATAAGAAAGGCTTTTTATAACTGAAAGAGAACTTCAATTGTACTTTTTTGATCATGTTCACTGTTCCAGAGGAAACAGATCACTAAATTCTATCAGTATCAGAGATCAAAATATGTACTGAAATATATATTCAGTGTATTCCTCGTCTGTATTATTTGAAACTGCCAATACGGTCGTAAACTAGAACCGTTTTAACAAAGCTTTGATTTATTTCATGATGAGATTAAGCTACAAAACCACTGGGAAAGAAACTCCATATCACAATGAAATGATTAAGATGACAAAATTTACATCGATTGTAAACGCCAGGTTCTATGAAACACAGACCAGACGAATCAACTATGCCGCGACTCCCCGAACTGCGCGATTAGGTTTGACTGCCCAAAGGCACTGAGAAAACATTTGAAATGAAAAGGCATTAATGAATATACTCGCAGAAAACACTACCAACTTGTTGCAAAAAGGCAATTCTAACTGATGAAAAAGTTTTAGCAGAAACTGGTTGCAAACAGAACAATGAAAATGTGCGTGAGAACTTCGGTCGGACAGATGAATTATTACAAATACAGACCACTGAACAAAGATGTTCACGATCTACAAGAAATTGGATAAATGAAAGATCTTAAATTACTGAATATATAAATGGACTGTGTAGTATAGCATTGCCTGAAAAGTGTTTACCTGTCTTTTTGATGGCTTTGGAACCTTCACCGGTTTAATTTCTGTTCTCAGTTTGTACTCAGCTAGTTAACAATACTGAAAATTCTCAGTGTAACTTTATAGTACCTTATAAAAGCCACGGTAAAAGATATACATGCTGTATTTACTTAGATTTTCTTCACATAATAGAACAGACTTTGTTGCAGAATTGTGACTGTGTGTTTAGCTGTTTTAACAAGACCAGCCTCAGTTGCACTGAATAGAACCAGGTTTTCCTTTTGTTGTATTCTTTACTAACTTAGAGAATAGCTGGCATTCACTCAACGATTTTAAAAATTAAAAATCTCAATTTCTGTCGGTCCGAAGGCATGGACAATTACAAATAAAACCCATACGTACCGATTCTGGATCTAATCTCTCCGGCGCGAAAGACTGTGCTACTTACAATAAAAAGCCAGAAGATAAAGAAATACGTATCTTCTATTTCAGATTCCAAAAGAGCTTAACATTACACTATGAATTAAATTATTTTATTCAAACACGAAGAAGTTAAAAGCGATGCCGTTTCTGACGTTGTGTAAAACAAATACTAACAAATCCGCAAACAAGTAAAAACTTAACGCTTTTAGTTTATTGATTTTTATTGTAATCTTTTTTTCTTTGATCTCTCACTGTTGTCAGCTTGCCTGTTCCCTTGAGTATTATGTAATTTTTCATTTAGATCAGTATTCTCAAAGCTGAATAAACTGACAAAAGCCAAAAAGACAAATCAGAGGATTTTCATACACTTTCTTTTATATTGTTTGTACATGTCAGTATTAGTTTTATTGCTTTCAATTCAACTATCAATCTGTCTGAAAAATACTAATATAATATTTCTAGTCAGAAGCTTATCACTTAGATCTTTCTTGTGAGCTTCTGATCAATAAAAAAACAAGTGAGTTTTAACTATCATCGATTATCATCGACTATCTTGTGACTTTTGACGATAAAGATGTTCCGAAACATATTTTAAAAAATTGAAACTACTTACTTAAAAATTGTGTGATTTGTTTTAGTTGTACTTTTAAATAAAGATAAATACAAAATCAAGAAAACTCGTTAATTCTCGTAAAAGACACACAAAGAAACAGAAAAATCAGAACATAAGGAGAATATAACAGAAATACTGCGATGCAAAGCCTGTTTCCAATTTTGACGCTCTTTATAGAGCAGAGGGTCAGCAGAGATAAAGCGCCAATCTGTAAAACACCTTCATGAAGTTTAGGCCGCGGTACAGTCCACTTCCGCCTTGGAATTGTTTAACTTCTCTTTCTCCAGAAGTGGGAATTTCAGGATAGTTTTCCTTACACACGATCAACAGATGTCGATGCACAACAGGAACTAAACAGAGGTCAACTTTAACGCAGTAGGACATTTCTCGCGTGAAAACCACTCGTCCCGGCCAACCTCCTCTATACTTAACCGCGGTCAAACGAGAGAAATTTGCAAAAGTTTAGCAAAGTACTTAAAAGTTAAGGTTGTCATTTTCACTGTTAAAAGTTTAATATATTACCAATACACTGTCAATTTACCAAACGTTTTGAAAGTTTACTAAAAAGGTTCTAAGCGTTTAAAAACTGTGAACTGCAGAATTGTCGGCGCCATTTGCCAACATAATTTTGATCAGGCGCAAAGAGTTTTGGTCAGTTTTCAACGGAAAAAAAGCTCGTCATTTTGAAAAAAATTAAAAGTTAGTAACGTCAACTATTTCTTTTTATACATCCTTGCCCATATTTCCATTTAATATTAAATAAAATCCCACTAAATAAAACGAAAAACGCCTCGGACGTTTGACCGACGACGATGACGACGACGTTTGTTTTATCACGGTGTTGCCTAAACTTGCAATCACAGTACGTGCCAATTTGGTCAGCGGAATCGCACCAAAAACCCATGATGCATTTCAAGTGAAGAACGGTAGATTTCACAAAATTGTGTAAGAATCTTCACAGGAAATCATCAGATTTTCTATTTCTCTGTCATTAAAAATGCCGTCCGGTCGACAGAGGGTTTCAGCTGATGCTCCCGATACATCCACTGTCTCCACAAACGAAAAAGTTCTCAAGGAATGCCACGATTTATATACAGAGAAAGAGAAAGGTAATGAAACCGCGCTCAACAAAGATGTTTATTTGGTAGTCGCAGGGTGACGTGGAACTTTAATTTTAGACCTTTTTTATCATGAGTTTTAGTAAACTTAAACACAAGGCCACGTTACATGTATATCCGAAGCGTCTTGATCACTAAGCATCTTGCAATGTTTAGGTCTTGTTACTATTGCCAGTGGGCTGGGATTAAATTTACTGGCTCCGAGGAAGAAGATCACAATTATGCTGCTTGGAAATCATTCTGCGGGCAAAAGTTCTTTTATAAACTGGTAAGGTTTTAATTGATTTAATTACACCGACAAGTTGAGTATAAGACCTAACCTAACTCAAGTTTTCAAATTTGCTTTATGAAGCAGACATTACAAGGGCAAAGTTCCATATTTATTGTGAAAAATACCTTAAATAAGTAATAGTAATTGGACTGAGTGGAGTACAATTCCGGGAGTAATCGTATATCTGCCAAGTCTCACGCCTGCGAGTCCAAAACTCCGATCTCACGCCTACTCACGCCTATGGAACAATTTCTCACGCCTGATTTACAGATTTGAGCTGAAAATATAGTTACGTTCATAAAGATGGCACTTTTTGTAGGTTTTTATCGTTCTGAACATTACAATAAGGTACAGCTGGATGATATTAACGGATAACGATGATATATATGGAGGTCTGAGGTCCAGGGAAACTTCCAAATTCTTCGGAACATTTTCGGACAACTTCGGACATCTTCGGAATGGATCGGGTTCTCTTCGGATTTGGTCGGATCGCCTTCGGAAATCCTGACACTCCCACGAAAAAATTCTTACGCCTGTCACTCGGAAAAAGTTGGCAGGTATATAATTGGGCGAGTAATTTGAAATTACGAGCACGATTACCCCTGAATTGTACGACACGAAGTTCAATTACTAATTAATCGAATCAATAACAAAATTTGAGATTAAAAAGTCTATGTGTAGTTTTTTGTACTCAAAACGTCAAGGATATTTTCTATCAGTTTGAAAGCGGGAAGAAACAGCAAGAAAAAATAAAACATTTAAGTGTGCCTGATTGATGCGCCTGCAACGTAGGTGTCCAATTACAGCTATCCAATTACAAAAAGTTGTAATTGGATAGCTGTAATTGGACACCCATGTGACCGCGCGCCAATTACGTAAGAAACAGTCGCATGGATGACCAATCACAATCGAGAATTTTGTTATTGATATGATTATAATAATAATAATAATAAAACGTTATTAACGTGTCAATAAAATATCTAGCAGAGAGGAAAACCCTCAGCTAATAGGGGACACCTAACAGACAGTAGAGCATACCTAAGGATGTGTGGCTTATCTGCCAAGTTTCATGGTATATGGGCACTTGATCAATAAGCGCATGTTCTGTGTTCCCCTCAGTTATTATGTTTTTGTAAAACAGGTATGTGGAAGAACATGTCCAGAAGACCGGTGTTGCAATTGAAACTCAGGGACTCACTTTTGTCACTAGTGGAAAGAAGCGAGAATCTTTAACGGTGAGATGCCTTAACTTTTGGTATAGCAGAAGTTAAATAGTTCATTTGTTCAGCTGTGTAATGCATACAAAATAATCAGATAATTCCAAATAAAGTATGCATGTTCTGAAAGCTTACATGTACTTCCCTTACATCTTAGATTTTTGACTGATCCTGATCAAAATCAAGGTTTATTGCTTATTGCTTCTCTCTTGGAAAACTTGTAAAACTCTAATTATGGTTTATTTTCTCTTTGAGAATTCATTTGATATTTTTCTTGTAGTGTTCTATAAGCATTGCATGTACATGTATGACAAAGGGACTTTGTTTTAATTTGGGGTAGTTTTGATCCAAGAACCTCAAAATCACCATGACAGTGCTGGAAATAACAGTCGGTCATCGGCCATTGTCCGACCAAAATCCGAAAATGTCCGACCAATTTTAAATTATGCTTGGACATGGTGACCGAGCACAAAAATTACTTAGCTTTGGCCTCGAAAGTCTTGCTAACTCATTGCGTTTGATTCCCTAATTTACGCTGTTTGTACGATTTATTTTGCTGTAAATGGCTCTCTTGAATCGAGAAAACTCAGAAAAGGCCGTGTCATTTGAAATCACCCCACAATGCATTGCAAAACTTCTTACAGCACGTCGTGTATGCTTACCGATTGTGTCTCAGGAAAAATCCAAAATAGCGGATGTCCGACTAATTTTGTAAAATGTCCGATCAAAAGGGGGGTTTGAAAGGACACATGTCCTTCTTAGCAAGAAAAGTAATAATGATAAAAAAAAAAAATTATTATTTCCAGCACTGCCATGACATACATGTAGCTCCCTTAAGAAAGCCAATATTTCAAAAATTAATAATCTACAATATTTACATTTCAGTATGTTGTAGGGGTGTAATGATTCATATTCCTTGCGATTAGATTCAATTTCGATTATTGCCTTTGATTTTGAATATTTCGATTATGCAAATGTTTCTTGCAGATAGTTTTAGACTTATCTGTTGTACCATCTTTAGCCGGAAAACCATAGTATTTTCACACAGCTGATCTAAAAGATGCAGGCAGAATCACGATTGCTTGGTCATTCGTCACCATGTTTGAGAACGTGACAATGGGCGTGTTGCACATGGTTTGCCTTATTTGGAAATTCTCAAGGAGTTGTAGAAAGGCAGCAATTTCACCAGGCAACAATGGCACACAAACTGCAAACGCCTTTGCTCGTCAATCAAAAACGCATATTTGAAAGAGTTCTGAATTCTGATTTCACAATAATATAATAACTCATTGAGGACACCCTGAAAAAGGTATGCAAAAATCGAACCAAAATCGAAACATGGAAGCAAAGAATCGTGAATCGAACCGAATGGTCATAATCGCGATTAATCGAGAATTCAATTAATTGTTACACCACTAGTACGTAGTCTACTTAAATTCATGCTTCCAGAAAATATCCATACCTAGGGCATTGGAAATTCTGAGAGGGGGTGGGGACTCAAAAGTTAAAGAAAAACTAAGCTCAACTGGAATTTTCCTGGGTGGTGGGAGTGGCGGCCAAAAGTCAAAACCTAAAAACCTAACAGAGGGTGGGAGGGGGGATGAATACATGTATTTTCAGAAACAACACAATGGATCAAGGAGTGTTGAAAAATAGCAAACATAATATTATTTATATGTTAGTAAATAATGCCATAGAACACTTGGTTATTAAATAAAAGAATAGCCCAATTTCAACATATTAAAATTCAACTTCAAACAAAAGACATCGCTACGAGGCTTAGAGGAATAAACCATATAAATTCCTACTATCATACCCCTAAGCCTCGTAGTGATGTCTTTTGTTTCCAGTTGAATTTTAATATATCGAAATTGGAATTGTTGTTGGAAGTAAATCATGAATTATTTTACAGGGAAATGCTACATTGCATCTGTATCCACATTTCAAATCATTACAAGACCTCGAAGGTAAGGTTCTGGTCACTGAATGTACATGTATAAGTACATGAACTTGTTACAGGTACATGCAGCTGTTGCAGTCAAAAGGCCATTTCCAAGTTGCTTTACAGCTGTATGCCTTGTCATCATTTAACAAGGCTTGATGCACAACCTTTTATATGAAAATGAGTTTTATTTACATGTGAATAAAAACTTATTTCATATGAAAGATTGTACATCAAGCCTGGCCTTTGTAGGGAATGGCCTATTGTGATGCTTTTTTTCTTTTCATCTGATTGTACATGTACTAAAATGAAATGGGGTTTTCTGAGAAAAAGCTTCAAATACAGTGGTGCCGGGCTAATCGTTTTCACAAGATTCCGAACGGTTTAAATTGTTTATCAATTATGTTCAACTGTTTACACATAAGGCCACACATTTAAGCTATCCGTTTATCGATTTTGTTCAACTGTTTAACGTTTTCAGCTTAGTTTCCGTTTAAAATTTTTCTACAATCCGTTTTTGGACTTTGCTCAACCGTTTAGTGTTCCAGCTTTCTGTTTAAAATTTTTCTACAACCGTGTAATGTTTTGCTCAATCCGTTTTGGACTTTGCCCAACCGTTTAGCGCTTTTGGCTGTCCGTTGAAACGGAAATGGAATCCGTTTAAATGCTTGTGTTAACCCTTTACTATCCGTTAACCATCTGTTTACAATCCATTTATTTTTACCCCTTTAACGGAAAACCGTTAGTGTCCGTTTTTACTTTCCAGGTCAAATACATGTATTATGGAATCATTACCAGTCCAATTTATACAATCATGTAATAATATAGTAAGGCTGCAAATAACAGCCTGTATTGGACAAATGGTCAGTTTTGTAAGCTTACATTGTAACCTGGCCTGACAGACAAACTGGGTAGTTCTGCTACAATTTAAAATTCAGACAGAAAATCTTTTCTCTCTGTGAAACATAGAAAACTTTTCCATATAAATTAGCTTTGAATGTGCCAGGTACCAGTACTTTTCAGTAAAGATAAACCATGTAGAACAAACTTGTCAGACCAGACTGTCAGGTCAATATTGTCCCTAGATTGACAAAAGACATGCTTAGAGAAGAAAATGATTTGCAGGCTTCATGGAGTATGTTACTTTTGCAGGTGTTGTTGAATACTTGACAACTGAAATATCAACTTCAAAGCAAAAGAAGTTCAGTCTGGTGACATTTGCTGATACTCCTGGGCTTGTTGATGGGGATATGAAATATGCATTTGATGTTGACGATGCCATCCTTTGGTTAGGTGAGTAATAACTATTAATGCTGCTTCAAATTTATACATGTACCTTCACAATTTTTTTATAAGGTTGTTTGCAGTGATATCAAACTAAGTGAACCATCACATGAGTCTAATGTGGCAGCAGCCTAAACTCTTCATATTAAACTACTGTTGACAACCAATGGTTCATTTACGTATTATTTTTAAGCTACTGTTATTAGTTTATAAAGCACTTAATGGCAAAGCACTGTCTTATATTTCTAGTCTGCTGAGTTATAGAAAGTTCTCCAGGTCATTACGTTCCAGTGGCCAAGAACTGCTCACAGTGCCACTGGCTAAACTTAAGAATTATGGAGAACGGGCGTTCTGCGCTGCTGCGCCAAGACTATGGATTGACTTGCCTCTTAGCCTTCGAAAATCCCCGTCGGTAGTTGTTTTTAAGAAGAATTTGAAAACTCATCTTTTTAAAGGAGCTTATGACTTTTAACTTTTATTTTTAGTACAATTTTTATTTTTGACTTTTAACTTTTGTTTCTTTAACATGTATTAATACTTTTAAGAATTGTAAATTTATCTTCTAGTTGGTATTTTTAGATTTTAGTTTTACCTTAGCATAATGATTGTAAAGCGCTATGGAAGATTAGCTGAATAGCGCTTTATAAATTAATATTATTATTATTAATATTATTATTACAATAAAAAATATAGCAGAGGTACAGTGGTGTAGTGTTCGGAGCTTTGGTCTACCGGGGACAAAATGCTGGTGGTAATCCTGCGATGGACTTGCATCCCATCTAGAGGGAGTAGCAGTACTCCTAGTACATGTACATGTACATTGTAGCTTTGTGCTACAGAAACCGGGTGAAGCTATCTGGCAAGTAGATCGCCTGTGGCTTGCGTGCGTCTTTACCTTATTAACCTATAAAAAGTAAGAAAAGACAGAGACCCTTTCAGGTGATGTAATATCTTTTAATAATACTTTGTCTTTTTTGCAGGCAATCTGGCTGATCTCATCTTTGTGTTTTTTGATCCTATTGGACAAGCACTATGCAAAAGGACTTTAAATTTAGTTGGTGAGCTTAGTGCAAGACTCTGAAATTGTGTACTCTAAAGTTGGATGTAAATCATTTAAATGTTACTCTGCCTGTTGTAAAAATAAGATCATTAAGTTCATTAATTTCCCTGGTCCCTTTTTAACCATTAATTTTTTTCTTCCCTGCAGAGATACTAAATGAGAAACACGCTGATCGAATAAGATTTTTTCTGAGCAAAGCAGATACAGCAGGACATGAAAGTGACAGACAGGTATTTGGGCCTTGTTGACCTGGTTTAAATCCTTTCAGTCATATTTACATGATCCAGTCATAATTTTGGCAAGTAAGTCCCTTTTGAGGCCAAAAATCCAAGATTTCAGTGAAAATTTTCCAAGTTCAATTACAAATAGTATGTAGAATTTAAATGCTGAACTCTTCCTTTTATTTTTATTGCTTTTATGAGTAGAAAGTGTTGATGCAGATAACTCAAGAGCTTTGTAAAAGGCCAGGACTCAACAGAGCAGGATTTGAAATGCCAACTATTTACATTCCAACATTGCTGGACAAGGTAAAATGGAAATGTATATTATGTATGGCTTGACTGTCCCAAACCCTTGTTCAGTCTGTGTATTTAAAAGCACAGTGTCTTGTCAAAAATATCAAAATTTTGCTTACCTAATATACAACTTAATGGGATAAAGAGATTTTACAGAGCAAAACAGAGGCAGTAGTTTGGGGATAAAGTGTAAGATTACAAGGATGGAAGTGGATTTGATTTTGTGACAGGCAGTCCAGAAATCAAAATTGCCATTCTGGTAAACTTTGAGTTTTTAGCTGCTGTTTGTTTTTGTTCTCATATAAACTTAGATAATAAATCAAGATTAAAGTAAGCTCTTGGCCATTAATCAGCCATTAGGGAAGTGGTCATAACAAGTATACTCGACGAGGACCCACCTTGTGTAGGGGTAGGGGGGTTACACAAGATACCATCTATCTGATGAGTGTAATGGACAAAATTTATTGCCATAAAAATTGGAGATGAGACTTAAATATTCTGTTTGCATGAAGCTTGCATTGCTAGTAAGATGGCACAGGTTGGTTTGAATCTTTTTCTCAGTTTCTTCTCCTGATAAAATGGGGGCTATGCCAACAAGACACCATCTTTTTCAGTGGGGAAGGGGTGGTATATAAAGAGACCACCAGTCGTTTTGTAAAATGGCGGGTCCTGTCCGAGTACAATAGTTTTGACCATTTCCCTTAAATAGGGCTACATGTACAAAATTACACATGTATGTACATTGTACATTAGATGACTGTATTTTATGTGCATTTTATAACCCACTGATTAATTTTTCCGTGTTTCTATATCATGTGGTATAAAATCAGGTGACGGGTATCATTCAATTTGCTATCCCTTGCCTTATTTTATCAAATAGAACAAAATGAAGTGACTTCTTACAGTAAAGCAATCAACTTGCATTAATCAGAGAGTATATTAACAAAACAGACAAACCCCTTTTTGGCCCACTGGTAAGGTATATTGGATAACAATGCCCTTCACAGTTACGTGTATCTTCAAAGCTTTGCTACTCAGCCAACTATTCATTTACGACAAACATTTCTTGGTTTTCTTGTCGACTCTTTTTTACTTCAATTCATTCAATGTGTTCATAATATACAAATCACTATTACTTTGAATGATACAAGCTTACTGAGCCTGGAAATAGCTGGCTTAAAACCGTCAAAACCCTGTCCGCCGTGCAAAACTTATTATTCTAGAAAGCGGTCTTACACGTGAGTATCTTATTGTATGTCTACAAAAACATCTTTGCTGTAAATCAGGCCCTAGAGCCACAAAGGTGAAAAAAAAGCCTTGTCTATGCCTGATCAACCTTTCCACACAACGAAGCAGCCATTTTTGTATCAATTGGATGACCCAAAAATAAATTGTTGTATTCTTGCCGATTTTGAACTTTTTGTTTGAAAAAAAAACCGGTTTTCTTGTTGGAATTTTAACTTAAAATTTGGCATGTGAATTATTCAGCACTTCTACTTTCCAAAACTGAAGAGAAAGTGGAAGAAAAAACTAGGATAAAAGTGGCACGTTTATACTCTGCAACCTGGGGAGTATTAATTATTAAGAATTTTTTTTTACAGCCTGCAAGATGTGCCAATCAGATTGAAGAAGTCTGTAAGGAAATTGAGAAAACAATCAACCAGACAATACAAAATACGCTTAACACACTTGAAAAGGACTGTGAGAAAATTGCTGACTTGGTGGATGAAAAGCTGAGAGATGATACGTGAGTATATGAGCCTGTTAGTGTTTTCAGAAAATTCAGTGTTTTCACTGGTTATATTGCATGATAAAAGTGGACTTTCCATGCCACAGGCTTCAGAGGGCTCACTAAACCCCTTAGCAAGTTTTAATAGTTTTAGCCTGCCATTACTGACAGCAAAGATGCTTTGTGAGAGCTACATTTTCTTGCTTTTGCACTTATTCTGACAGGATCTAGTAAACGGGTTAGACCTAGTATTCTTGTTTAATTTGAGTAGTTTAATTTATACTCTATACTTGCTGTACCACTCTGTGAAAAGATTGCATGTCAAAAAAACTCGAGTTTACTTCACTGATTATTTGACATTATTTTGTTCATTCTAGGGAAGCATGTTCTCATAACCTGCGCGCCAGAATAAAAGGCATGTTTTTTGGTTTCTTGGGTCTTCTTCTTCCTTTTGTTTTGTTTATCAACTTCCTTGCAAGCAGCAGTGCAAGAGGAACCCTGGACAGACTTGTTGGCCAGAAAAGTGTGTGGGAAAAATTCCATATTTTTACCGTAAGTATCAGTTAGAACTTGAGTGATGGGAAAAGCTGACAACCACAAGTATACAGGGGTGT
The DNA here is from genome assembly GCA_024195265.1 of Dendrophyllia cribrosa. Lineage (NCBI taxonomy): Eukaryota > Metazoa > Cnidaria > Anthozoa > Scleractinia > Dendrophylliidae > Dendrophyllia > Dendrophyllia cribrosa. The sequence goes on along the minus strand of JAJLRJ010000008.1, from coordinate 34,338,295 downwards.
ACCCTGGGGCATACCCAGGGGCAGGGTCCAGGGGTAACATCTCACTTCGCAGATACGGCAGCCATATTGATTTTGCCCCCTGGTCATTCCATGATGAACATCGAAAACAAATGAGTATATTAATTTAAATGGTCACTATAGGATTCCCTGGGGGCAAAATCAATATGGCTGCCAAATCTGCAAAACAGCATATGTAGCCCCCCATATCTCTGCAGTTTAATGAGAAGCTAGAACAGAATTTTGACATAACAAAAAGCTGTACACAGCTCAAACTCGTGGCATCTTAACCCATTGCAGTATTGATTTCCAAGTGTTTTGAGTACTTTTACCGAGAAACAAGCTTAAAATTATGTCTAAAAAGTAAGACTACACTACATTCACCACATTCAGTAGCCAACACTTAAAACCTTGATCACTTACTGAAATGGCAAGTTATATAAACACAAAATTTGCCGGAACAAAAATCCCACAGCAATTACACCGAACAGAATATCAAACAGTCCTATCCATCCATGAACGACTTGCATTGTCTTAAAAACTTGTACACTGTAATTCGTCCTTCTGCTTCTCAAGTCAACATATGGAGAGATTTTTCTGCTATCTTGAAATCAAGAGCGAGATCACGAGGTCACGTGTCAACCAATCAGACCAGTTACATTTAAAATATGCAGCATAAATTTGCATACACTAATGTGACATACACAAAAAAAGAGGAGTACCACTAAAAACACAAGACACACCATGCAAAACACTTGAGGACTAAAACAACATGCTACAATGTATCAGTGACATGTCATCCAAGCCTGCACTAGTCAGCTGGACTGCTGACGGCTCACAAAGGCGTGTTGTTGTTCACTTGGTTAAATATTCATTTACTACATAAAACATTTTATGATTTTTCCATTTTTGTGTTACCAGGCTCCTGTGGAGAAGATGTGGTTGTCGATCCCTGTGCAGTACCATAACCACGCCCTCATAGGCATGCTTGTATTTTCCCTTCTGCTACTGATTGTTGCCAAACTATTCTCAAGGTAAACATCGGCTGCATTTGTTCTGTAAAAACTTAAACTTCGCCTTTCTAAAGTAGTGACAAGGAAAACTGGACTGTTTAATATATGAAATGCTGTTTATTCGCGGAAGAAAACCGTAACTGAGCACCCAATCGGACTCAAATTTGCGCTAAAGTCTTTGGTTTTTAATTACTCCTGTAATTATGAACTGTGAATAATTATTAACCTTGTTTTATTTATTTATTTATTTATTTATTACAATTCATGGCTAAAATAGAAATAAATTACATGTATTCGCATGCAACTACCGCATTTATTCGATTAAACGCGGCGTTTATTAAATTTTTCCTGATTCTAGTGCGGCGTTTATTGGAGGGCGGCGTTGATTTAAAATCCAATTTATTTCTTACAAACAATAGCAACTGAACGTTTGAATTTTTAAAAACAGAAACATGTTTCAGTGTTTGTATGAAATGTCATTTACTTTATCGTTCTCACTTTGCATTTACGATTGCGATGCATGTCATAGAAAAAAGTTCACTCAATTTCAGTGTCACTGTCCTCTTCGTATATTATTCGAATAAACGCCGCATCATGGATGTGGCGTCCATTCGAGGTCGGCTTTTATTAATATTTTTGCTCTCAAGTGCGGCGTTTATTCGAGGGCGGCGTTTAATCGAATAAATACGGTATTTGACACCTTTTAATGATGTCAGGATGACATCGAAACGTCTAGTTTCGCTTATCCTTATCTTTTAAATGTCTTCCAAATAATGTTTTTCTATTACACGTGTAAATGTGTTTCTCTTATTCTTCAGGATAAAACCTGCACTGTCACGGAAACAGAAAAGGCTACTTTTAGAACAGAGGGCTTACGTTCGAGGATATGTCAAAGGACAAAAGGTACACACTGATATTTAGCTTTATTATTTTATTCCAAAGTAAAATTAAGTGGGCTGTAGGTGTTTGTCGATTCATCAGGAAGATATTGTGCGAGAAGGCGCTTAAAGAACCATTCTCTATTGAGCTGGCCCCTTTTACATCCAACTTGATCGGATCTTAGGGAACGTTTATAATTATAAATACTGTATCTCGCTGTTTATGATAGGGGGAAAATTTGTGGTAAACACAAGAAGCCTACCCCAGAGAAGAATACATTATTGTCAAGATCAAATCATAATAAGGGCTTGTTCTTCATGGAGGTTTTTAATTATAATGCACCGTTTTTCTCTCATGGATAGTCCAGCAACAAACTCAAAACGCCTGCGCACGGACATAAGGCTGCTTGGAGACTGCAGGCTCGCTATTGCGCACGACACGAGCTTTGGCTCGCTCGCGTGTTACACTTTCTTCTCGACTATCTCGACATCACTGCAGTCCATAAAAAAATGGTCAATTGATCGTGTAACGTTGATGTTCTTGTTCTTTTTTTAAAAATTACAGGAACGGCTTTACCGGGAATATCTGCAGCAAAGCGTTGGATCTCATGACTTTGATACCGTCAAGTTCTAAATCTCGATAGTCACTGATTCAGTCCATGATTCAGTCACTGATTCAGTCCACACTAATTTAAAATACTATGTTATTTGTGACAGAAAATATTAAAATAAAAAATTTTATATGACATACCCACACCTCGTTTTTAACCCGTGAATACGTGTAGCGTAATGAACGGTTATCGGAGACGATGGCAAATTCACTCACTCACTCGCTCGCTCGTTTCATCACTCAGATGTAAACTTTTCTTGGTAATTCCGCTGACCCGCGTATCTGGGACCCAGGGACGTGGGACCCAAGGTTTGAATCTTGCCCCCCCCTTTTTTTTTCATCCCTAACTGGACATTATGAAAGTGATGAACTGTTTTTTTTTTGCGTTCGTCAAAAGTGGTTACGTTTAATTTTAAAAAACTATCGAGCCGTGTCAGTATAAAAACATAAGCTTACTGCAATATTGCATTACGCGTTAGCATTTCTTATCCACGGGATGGCTCAGAGAAGCCTTTGATGAGCTGACGAATTCGCCATTTTGTTCAGTTTGGGGCCTGCTCACGTCTGAGTAAGTTCTGTCTCTTGATTCCAGGAATTTTTAGCGCAATGGATGCTTGTATGAATGGCAATGTTTACAATAAGTCCCGTGTATATTCAGGGACCGAAACATACGAAACACCCTCGACTCGCCAGGGTAATTCAAAAGGCGAGGAGACGTACCGAGCGTATGTCGAAACCCCCGTTCGCTGGGGTTATGCCATAGCTATGGAAAGCGAACAAATATGTGGGAAATATGAGCGAATATATGACAAATACATGTATATGCCAAGTGTCAGCAAATCTATGCCAACCGCGAGCAGACATGTGAGTACAATGCTTCTGTCGACGAAAACAAGAAATAACTCTGTGTGTAAATTATAGTGCTAAGGTCAACCCATAAATTTTAAACTACATAACAATGAATGCCATAGCTATGAAAAGCGAACAAATTATATGACAAATATGTGGGAAATATGAGCAAATACATGACAAATACATGTATATGTCAAGTGTCAGCAAATCTATGCGAAGTGTCGGCAAATCTACGACAAGTTGAGCGAGCAGACAATGACATGTGAGTACAATGCTTCTGTGGATGAAAACAAGGAATCAGAGAATTTACTCTGTGTGTAAATTATAGTGCTAAGGTCAACCCATAAATTTTGAACTACATAACAATGAACTACATTGTTATGAACTACATAACAACAAATCTGAATTTAAGTTTACCGATCAGGCACCATTGCTAAAAATACCAACTATTAATCCAGCGAGTACTCGTACGTATACTTTGCATGCAGATGAAATGAAAAAATGTTGGCTGTCAAGAACAAGATTTGTTTGTAAGTTACACCCTAGCAGGAAACGCGAAAGAGAACCTTCCAGAATTCCTTATAGGAAAATTTAGAAAGACAAGAATAATTCGAGAAGCAGCAAAATTATACCGGCTTGAGAAGTGCATTCCAAGTTGATCTAAGCTCAAACTTATGCTGTCTGAGTATAATCGTTATTACTCATCCGCAAAGCGCAATGAGTTAAAAAATGCCCTTCGTTTTTCTTTTTACTCATGCGCGTAACGGCATGAGTTATAAAATGCCCTCCGTTTTTCTTTTTTTATTATTTTATTTTGTGTCACGATTTTGTATGCAAATTTATACACGCATATTTTAGTTTATTATTCCCAGGTTTCCGCTTTTCTCTCGGTCAACTTACATATTTGACTTCCGGTTTTCAGGAATGACGTAAACAGTAACGCCACCAAAACAACGTCATGGAAGCGTCACACCATCATGCGGCCAATCCCCAACCCACCCTACATAAATGCTAGTATTCACATTACTATATATGGTGGCCCAGCATTCTCATAGCAATATTGCACAAAAATATTACGCGGAAGAGCAAAATCCCAACTGATTTTGTTAAAAAAATAAATTAAAAGGAAATATTTCTATATTTTACTTTATTTTTTAAAAAACATTTTGTATTTTATTTTTTTATTTTACTTTTGAAATAAAAATTCTATTTTTTATATTAAAAAAAATTGACAAAAAAAATTAAATTAAAAATTAAGTAATTAAAACCGTAAAAATTAAAAAAAAAGATAACAAAATAAATTAAAAATAAAAAATCAAATAAAAAACGACATGTGAAATCTTAGGAAAAAATGCGACATGAAAAAAAAATTAAAAAAATAAAAAACGACATGTGAAATCTAAGAAAAAAATTTGACATGAAAAAAAATCAAATAAAACAAAAAACGACATGTGAAATCTAAGAAAAAAATTAGACACGAAAATAAATAATAAAAGAAACGTGAAAAACGTAAAAAAAACCCGCAATACCGCATCCAAAATAGAGTACCGAAGTGATGACGTCACAAAAACTAAATTTGTGAAATTATGGGATTTGATTAGATATTCGGAAAGGGCATGAAGAAAAATGCCCGCTTGCCAAAAATCAGCATCTTATTGCAATTTGGGGGTGAGATATTGGCACCGTTATGCTCTGATGACTCCATACAAACCTTTCTAATTTTTGCCTTGGTTCATTACGTAATGAATCAAGGCAAAAAATAGAAAGGTTTGTATGGAGTCATCAGAGCATAACGGTGCCAATATCTCACCCCCAAATTGCAATAAGATGCTGATTTTTGGCAAGCGGGCATTTTTCTTCATGCCCTTTCCGAATATCTAATCAAATCCCAAAATTTCACAAGTGTGACGTCACACTTCGGTACTCTATTTACGGTGGTGACTAGAATAGATACTCCAAAATCAGGTTGGACCACCTCGGACGCCTTATTGAGACTTACATAACGGAGTAACTGGTTAGCTTTCAGTTGAGGTTAGGGGTAGCAGTTTACATAGTTAAATCTAGGCTTAAACAACCCGAAAAGCTAGGTGGTTCAGTGGTAGGGTAGGCTATGTAAGCCTAAGCCTAGCTGAGGTCACAGGTTCAATCCTGAGTGGTGATTTTAGATTTTCTTTTTTACACTTAAAAATTTGTTGAAAATAAATTCTAAGTGTCGACATTACGTTATATAATTCTCAATAAGTGTCCGAGGTAATCCAACCTGATTTTGGAGTATCCATTCTAGTCACGACCCAAAATTTACCAATTTTATGAAAACCGCAAACCGCCGAGTCTTATAAAACTGCAATACCGCATGTCAAATTTTTTTTTCCCGTAAAACCGCACCAAAAATAACGCAAAACCGCATCACCGCAAACCCTTACGCCCCCTCCCCCCCTCCCCCTGCACTTTATTAACTATGCCACAGCGCTTTCAAGACAACGTGACATCAGTGCCGGCGCGGCGGGCATTACTTTCCAAGCGTATCATGAGAATATATAAATACCCTTCACGTTCTCGCATACACTCTCAGTCTACGATTTCCTTCTCAGTAAAACGCTTATTTTAACAGAAAGGATCAACCGGTGATTGCACACGTAAGTAATATTCTATCAATTACTTTTAAGTAAAACACTGGTCTATGTACTGACGCCGTATGGATTTCAAAACTACAATAGTCATGGCACAGTTTTAGAATTTTATCATGTCCCGTCGGCATCAGTTTAATAAAAATACTAGAACATTGTCCTCAGAATTCAGTTGCAAGGCGTAATGAATGCCCTGAGGTAACTTGATTATTTTTAACGCAAATTTCTGTCGACCTTAGGATCACAGCTAGAAGATTCACGCCTAAATGCTTAATAATAATTGTCCACCAAACTGTTGTGTTTGGCCGGTGGCAGGCCTATACACGACTCAGTTACCTCGTATTTTTCAATGACACTTGCTCCTTCTATCATGATGTATTATAAAAAGGTATAGATCCAGTGTAGTGTTTTAAGTAAAAGGCGAAATTTGGGGGAAAAAATGCAGCTGAATAGTAAAAAAAACTCCAATAAATTAAAGATAAGCACAGTTTCTATGAAACTGTTTTGATTGTTATCATCGTCATTATTGTTGTCATTATTATTGCTACTATTATTATATTTGTTCATTTTTAATTCGTGAATACGCGTAGCGGTATGGTCGTTAGAAAGAAAATGTTCTGAGACTGCAGCAGGTTTAGAGATGTTAGTTTGTTTGTTAACTGATGCATTGCGGGCGTTCTTGAATTTCTGGGGCCACGAAAATCAGTTTTGCGGCGGGGAAGTTTAATTCCTAAAAAAAATCCGTTTACATCGGGGAATCTGTATCGTCTATTAACTTCAAGATGATTTCTTTCAAATATTTAGTTCATATTCCAGGCATTGCATCTTGTTTTTGTATGTTTTCTTTTATTTTCCATCGTTACTGATACGTTTTCTAAGCAACGCCGCCGAAGGCTCGAGGCGGCTGTCAAGAAACGAGAACCTGCAGAAGGTTTGGCTCAGAAATTCGGTCGTCCGTGGAAAGGAAATAGGTATATTAGCTTATGTTAGATTGCCTACTAGAAGGTCGCGGGGGACAGGTTCCGCTCATCAGTATGCATTTATGAAACGAGTACGCACGAAGTGCGACGGCTAATATAGAAAAGGCGCGAATTATTCACGAACAGGCTCAAAATACATTTTTCAACGCATTTTCTTTCTGCATGAAGTGTTGACAATAGCCTGTGGATAAAAATTAGCAAAATTACCATAAATATATATTTTTGCATTCGTATTTGCTCGGGAAGCCTTCGGAAGCGTAAAAGCGAGCAATTTTGTGTCCAAGAATTCAGCGCGGATAAAGAATTTCATGAGTTGACACTGCAGGGAGTTAAACTAGGTGTATTATAGGTTGTCATATCTGACTCAAAAATTTTTAAATAGGCTTTCAAAGGGAAGATATGAGGCTTCAAATTTCAACATGGACAATTTTACTCCTTTAAAAGCTAATAACGGTTAATTAAAGTTGAAATAAAAAATCGGAGTCAGATATGACACAGACGTTTTGACGGATCAGTGAGTGGTGAAATCAACTTGCTTTGTGTTCTTCTTGAGGAGCAAACTGGACACAAAACCATGTTTTTTAAAAAAATAACTTTAGTGGCTTACAGCATTGCCGCAAAGCGCGAACTCTTCAATAAGGGCCTGGTCGCACGACAGTCAAAAACAAAAATTAGCCCGTACAAAATGACATAAAAACAAAAACATTCCACAAAAAGCGTGTCCCACCGGAGCGGTTTCTTTTGTTTTCCTCGATTTTTGCACAGGCGGATTTTTGTTTTTGACTGTAGTGCGACCAGGCCCTAAAACAACGATCCTTATGCACTTCCATTATTAGCCAATATCTGTTAAATTTTAGTGAAATCGACTTTCAAACGTTCACGATATAACGTTTTAAAGTGACACCCCTGCCAAAATTTTTCCTTATGAATTTATTCATGGCAGGTATCCCCCGCGACTTTCAAGTGTATATTTATCATTTATCATTTATCATTTTATCATTTTATTTCAATAATTTAAATTTAACAAATTAGAGAAATATACAACCCGCATATAGCAAAGCTAATCGAGGCAGTGATTTTTTTTATTTGCTTGATCGAATCTACATGATGTTCTGATAAGAAAATGGAAAAAAAATTTTCGATATCGATTTTCCTTCTCCGCGTTTTGGCCGTTGGTGCGTGTTGCTACAACCATAGACAACACACCTTAATAGAACCAGGTTTCTTCCTCAAGGCGCATCGAACAATGTGAGGAACTGAGAAACCTCGACACCGGCATTCTTGTATTGACGTCACAGCGGACTATTTCCAGTCTTTCTTCAGCGCGGTTTTGTAACACACCGGAAGTGAAATTTCACGTCTTTAGACGACTACAACTCAGAGAAGAAAAATCGATATCGAATTTTTTTTTCCATTGTCTTATCAGAACATCATGTAGATTCGATCAAGCAAATAAAAAAATCACTGTCATATACACTTTAAGATTTATCTTGGAATCTTTTCATTGTAATTTTTTAGTACATTCGTTTTCTTCATACTGTGAGTTGACATTTGAATATTGTTACGGTTGTTGCATCAGGGGCACCCAACGAGGGTTTTCTCCCAAATGCCAGAGGGTTGATTTTATTGAACGCATTAGGAGGTCCACATTCGCCTTGGAAATTCACACGTTTAAATAAATCTTAATTGGTTTTCAGACATTCATGTTCATACCCAGTTATTGCGTCGACGAAGGAGACGCTTCCTAATCTTGTCGGCTAGGCGGAACGAATCGAGAAAAGTGTCGCTACCAAATCTGCGCCATCTTGAAACGTCACAACAGTATCCAGCATTCTTAGCGCGTCGTCTAGGCTAAGCGGAACGAATCGAGAAAAGTGTCGGTACCAAATCGGCGCCATCTTGAAACGTCACAATAGTATCCAGCATTCCCAGCGCGTGGAAATCAGGCATCATCCTGGGGAGCTGGGGTTCCGAAATTGTCACATGTGAATAATCTATTTGTCTTGATTTAGTTTCGGATATTTTCCCGATTTTGGAATCGTACGGCTCAATATTTCAATGCCTGGTAAAAGTATGCAGTGGAAAAATTGGACGAAGGTTCTTCTCCGGACCAAGTAAGTTGTTGGGTCTCTTTGGAATCATACAAGAAGTTACAGATTTTCCTCGCTACCGTTCTGGTATGTTTTGAATGTTCTATCTTGATTTTGCTGTGGTTCTCTGCCTGATTTGTGAAGCTTTCACCTACTGATACCGACGTCGTTCTTCGCGATGTTCTACGGTACGGTGCAATTCGCTTATGTCTTGTAGCAATAATTCACTGACCGGCCGCGCCAGGCGAACGCAGATTAACTTTACAGTGCTCGAAATTGCGCCTGTATCGGGCGCATTTGCGACTAAAGATTTCGCAATTTTGTGACTAAAATTTGTCTAGCTAATAAAGGAATTATATTCAACAGTCTTGTGTCTAACTTGCAACTGGTAGTTGTAATTTTATCCGAAAAATCCTGCGAAATTCACGTTGAATGTTGTGTGACTTAATCGTCGGTGTCCAAGAAGTTTATCACGGGAGCACTTTTTCAGGCTTTTCTCAGAAATTTCTCATTTCCGGTTCCGGTATTAGTACATGTACTGAGGAGTATGATTTCAGAATCGGAGAAATAACCGAAATGAAATCAAGACAAATATACCATTTATATGTCGTAAGAATCTGAGACCTTTCGGAGTACACAGCACGGCAGGATTTTGCCCGATCCCACGGCGATATCGTGAATTTGTTTGATGTCGGCCCGACGTATCCCTTTTAAACAGTGGCTGAATTAATTCATGAAACTAAGGTACTAGGTCAAGACGACGTGCCACGGGATAAGGAGACGCACTATAATCTATGATTACTACTAGTCCTTATCTTAAAAACTACTAATAGGCTCGCTCTGTGTTTAACGGAAGCCAACGATATGCAATATAGTCAGACTGGCACAGAGTAGTATACAATACAATGGTCAGTTATGATCTTACTATAAATAATAAAGTAGCCACTTATCAGCCACTTAAGTTTATATTTATAGTCAGGTTCTAGATATTATTTTTAGTCGATAAACAAAGCCGAATTCTAGAAGGAATTTTTTCATTGTGTCTATGGTCTAGCCGAGAAATAACTTATCATAAACTGCAACTTTGTTATTTATAGACCGTTTTTTTTTTTCGTAAGCAGTTTGTTTTCTGGCTATGAGAACAACCCCAGAGAAGGATGTTGCAGGGAATGCCAAATAAAAGAAATTAAGAAATCTTGAAATACAGCTAAATTTTCTCTATAATTACCGTTAGCGAAACATACATTCAAATGTACCGGAGTAGGATCATTCTGTCGCTTTTTGTCTACTAGGTAATATGTCGATAAAATTCACCTTAGTTCAGTAGTTAATAGGTGCTTCCAATAAGAGACGTTCACTCAACCAGATAATCTAATGTAACTCACGTCATTCTCTTGCTTAAGGCAGGTAGCATTACGAAGCACTTTGAACTTTCCAAACCGCGTCTTTCAATGACTAGTGTCATTGAAAGACGCGGTTTGATAAATTAGTTTTTAATTGCGGTGTGGGATTTAAGTATATTTTAAGTCGATAAACAAAGCCGAATTCTAGAGGTATTTTTTCATTGTGGCTATGGTCTAGCGAACAGCCCTCGAATTTAGTACTGACCGGGTCGCCAGGTTACATACAAATTCTACAAAAATGGCTGTCGCGCTCGGCATGTGCTTGGTTTTCAAAACCATAGTTTTGTCTTATCGGAGTAATAACACACATTAAAATATTCAAAATCGAAAGAGAAGGCTTTAAAGAATACTCAGAAGCCGCTGTTGTGAAGAAAAAGCAGAGCTTAAGCGACGAAATGTTGCTTCGAGACTTCATACATTTTTCTCAATGCGGGGCTGTTTCTTTCGAAGAAGCGAAGTTTTAAAGAATCACCAAGCAGCCGAGTCAAGCCGAGGTACTTTACCGTAAAATAAGTTAGATTTTACGATGGGAATTTATGTTGATATCAATTTGTGATTGACTTTTTGTTTGTGTTCTTAGTTTTGGAGTAATGTTTATAAAACGTACTCAAATGCAGTCGTAATAATATCATATGTAAACAAAACAAGACCTAAATTCATAGTTCTAACTTCACACGCGTCGCCTCGCTAAAATTAAAAAATAGCCCGGTCGTTTACTGATTTCATTGCTTTTAAAAGTAGTCTTTTCAAATGCAACGGAAAGAAGTCATGGTTTGGGAAATAAATGATGAGTGTGTATTTCATCGGGAATCAATAAATTAAATATTCAAAGCGAGTACAGTTGTGCAATCTTATAGTCGCGTACTGTTTTTGAGAATTGCTAAAATTGAAAAATAGCCCTGTTGTTTACTGATTTCATTGCTTTTAAAAGTAGTCTTTTCAAATGTAACAGAAAGAAGTCGCTTTTCGCTGTTTGGGAAATATTAGACGAGTGTGGATTTGACCAGGAATCAATAAATTAAATATTCACTGCGAGTACAGAAAACCTGTCTTGACGTGTTCTTGAGTGTGTCACGCAAAATTCGTTGAGGGGGAAGGGGTGCGTGACCCATTTAAAATAAACCGTAAAACTTTCTCATGCAAGCGCATGAGTACAGGCTACCAGTGTAGCCTCTTGTTTAGCATAAACTGCAACTTTGTTATTTATAGAACGTTTTCATTTTCGTAAGCAGTTTGTTTTCTGGCTATGAGAGCAACCCCAGAGAAAGGATGTTGTAGGGAATGCCGCAAATAAAAGAAATTAATTAAGAAATTCTTGAAATACAGCTAAATTTTCTTTATTACTGTTTCTGTTCGGTTCAAAGATTCAAAAGACCACTGATTTGCATCCTCGCTTTAGAAAAGTCTTTTAACTGAGTGAAAATACTTGTTTTAGTTTCGCACATGGACGCTCAGCTGCTATGGCTGCACGGCCAAAAATTTAAAAATGCTAAATCTCCAAAGCAATGTTGCTGATATGAAGAACCTGTGGAGAGACAGATATGCAGGATTCACACCTAGCGAGCTAATAATCCCCCACAAATATTTGAAGAACGCGACGTTAAAGTGTCTATGAAATGTAATTTATTTTTTGATGTATCGAAAGTTTCACCTTTTTAGACCTTGGAATAAAAGGTTTAAAGTGTTAGGGACGATGCGAAACGCTTATTTTATGGGCTCAAAGTTAGGTTGTTGGCGCTAAAAAGTGGCTCCAATTTATGCGCGGCCAAAACCAGTGTCATATTACACTGTGACGTAAATAGTTGTACAAACTGCTGCGGGAATATAGAGAACAAGAGAGCTTACAAGAGACGTCGCTAGAGGTGGACCAATACTATGTGGCGAGCGGCCTCAAACATACGAGATATTAAGATTCTACGATAATAGAGGGTGTAACAAAGCTTTTTTTTGCTCCAGAGGAAAATAGGCCGGCGAAATACACGAAATTTGTTCGCCGACATCGGAAAGTTTACGTCAAGCGATGTTGTTTTCAATGAAAGCGCTTATTGTTAAGATTAATATTATTTTGCAAAAGAAAATAACATTCTGGCCGGTGAGGCCGTTTAATCAAGCATAATTTTCCCAATCCATATCCTGTTTGGAAGTTCCTTCAAGCCTCGGCTCGACTGGAGAGCCGTCGAAGTCAGTGAGGCCTACAAAAATATACTGACTCGATCGGCACTGACTGGCGAAATATAAATGTTTATACGGTATTCCGAATTATAAAATTCAAAGTGCAGCGACGCAAGTGTTCACTGGAAGGCGTCTATTCCACGGAACATCTATCAAAAATCTACATGTACAAATGCGTAAGACTATTCGGAACAAAATACATCGCCGAATCATTGCGTGTTCGATCAGATCAATTTTTATACAATGAAATATAAATCAGACATAAATGTAAACACTAAAACACGATACTTTGAACTCACTTACAAGCCGCCAAGTGCTTAAAATTTCCAGAAACGTTCAATCGCTGGCAAGACAAGTACACTGAACTAAGAAGCATAATTATTACGGATATACTTGAGTTCAAACATTTTGAATAAATAAATAAATAAATACGCTATCAAGGCGCCTTGCCGCTAAAAATACACCATTTACATTCAATTCAGCAAGCCGCCTGAAAAACACCACCTCGGATATGCATAACATATCAGTATAATTTAGAAACTTTCAACTAGCAAGCCGCCAAGACATATCCTTCGCATTGAAAAAAGAACTTTAAGTAGACGGGCGAATTGCCAAGCCGATAAAATAAGTTCATAACCTCGACGCGCGATCAATGAACTTCAGAGAAGACCGGCCGAGTCGCTAATGCGCTAATATCATGACTTGTTTGTACTACAAATATATCGTTCGCGTTCGAAAAACGCTAGTTAACGAGCCACTAAAAAGAAATAACAAAAACGCCTCTGCGTTCAATAAGCTAACAACTCAACTGGCGAACCACTGAGACGCTGTGCTACTAAAATGTATACCTTTCACGTTCAATAATCTAAATCAAAGTCCGTCTTCTTCATGTTTACTTCCTTCGCTCAAGCAGCACAGTCGGTTCGTCTCGCTACGGCAAAACGACAGTGGACACAATCATTTCAGTTGATCAAGAGTGATCCGAAACTGATCCTCTTCACCTTCAGAGGAATGTAAAGAAACAAATTAGGCGCTGTCTGACATTTGTACAGCCAAAAACGTTGGCAAAATGACCATCACGCTAAAGGATTCCAAGGGAATTATAGCGTAAACAAACCAATGTGTCATACTATTTACTTAATTTACGTCATCACGCACGCCCACTCGCCCCAGGCTCTCCAAAAATTGGAGCCACGCCAGAGGGTCGATTTTATTGCACGCATTAGGGGTCCACATTCGCCTTGGAAATTCACCTATTAAAATAGTTTTTAAGGCTGTTTTTTCCCACACGAAACGATAAATTTAGACAGATAGGGATTATTGGGTGCGAACAGGAATTCGCACCCAATAATCCCTATCTGTTTAAAGTTATCGTTTCCTGTGGGAAAAAACAGCCTTAACCCATTGACACCTGAACCGCCCGTAACCGCCCGTACAAGACTCCACTGCTTTAAAAAATTGTAACTTTCTCAATCGTGCGAACATTGCCTTAACTAGCAGTTGTGAGCATTGACTAGAAAGTTTTTCAAATTGAGATACCCAATAAACACAAAAAAGTCAGCGATTTTTGCAAAATATCAGCGTTTGAATTTGGACAATAACAAAAATTACCGTTTTTAACGTCATAGAAAAACAACAAAAATCACGTTTTTGCCTTTAGTTTTTTTTATTCAAATCATCGTGGCAAACCCAAAAGTCAACATTTACAGCAAAATTCAGTCCTAGTCCTAGCTTAGCAGTGAATTTTTTTGCTCTTATTCGTTGCTCGGGCCTAGCTACAGCTTCTCATACTAGTGCATACTCACCTTGCCTCGATTTTCAACATCACCACCGCACTGCATGCTGGGAAAAAGCCAAAAATTTTGACAGCGTTCCATTCTTTCCCCACACATTTCATATTTATACTAAGTCCACAGCCACTCCGACCCACCGCCGAAATTTCGCGCTTGTTGTATTCTCCTGTGGTCGCAACTTCCAAAATATGCCGCGGTAGGTCGAGAAATTCATCCAGAGTCGAGTCCCAAAGCCACTTCGTTTCCAGGCGGCCATTTTTCCAGTTCAACGAGCAACGAGCCAAATTCGTAAACGAAGTACAACACCTAACTCGCTTCATTGAGAAGTGGACTCAGAACTACCTCCAAGCTTAATGATGCTCACCAGGCAGCTACTAAAGATGAAAAATGGCTGTGAACTTACCAAAAATCGTAGATAATTCATATTGGACCCTTTATTGCAAATCAACCAAGCAAAATGAAATCGTCGCAATGACGTTTCCAGTAAACTCGAGCCTTCAGTGTTTTAGAACAGCAGCACTTTCAATGGTAACTTCAAATATGAAGTCACGAAATCCTATGGGGCGTGTGTATGCAGAAAATCACTCAAAAACGTAAAAATCCTCAGGTGTGAATGGGTTAAAAAGTATTTAAAAAAAACAGGCTCGCTCTGTGCGGAATACAGTGCGTTATACAGTGGATCCCATGTTAGGCGGACACCAGCTGCTTGGGTCCCTAAATTTCCTTCCCATATTTACTGATGAACCTGTATTCAACAGACCCCTTTATTAAGCGGACACTAGCGAGGGTCCCAAGGGTGTCTGCTTAATGCAGGTTCACCATATTTACCGTTTTCTTGGTCGTGGAACAATCCACATGATCTGGGATTACAAATTAGATTTCGGATTCTTGTCACTCAAGTCACCTGACCCTCCTTATCGTCTGGATAAGCCCCCCGCCCCTCCCTCTGGAAACCTGTTGGTTCCCCGACAGTCCCCCCAAGGTTTAAATGTATTATTATTTTTTCATGTTAGACCGTCATGAATTCTTCAAATGATCGGCAACATTGGGCCTCATCTGTAATTCGCTCCATCCAGTCCTCTGATCAATCAGAATGTAGAAAACTCTTCCAAGATGCAAGTGAAGAGATTGTGAAAGTAATTACTTTGGATTTCCTGTCAACAGTGTCATGGTATGTTGTCATAGCAACTGTCTTGTCATCAGCGGCAGCAATATTATGGTCCATATGGATTTTCGCAGCATATGGTGTTATCATTTTTGTTGTTTTAGTGAATCCCTATATCAAATGGCGCTTTCAGTTCAAGAGCTGGCGTAATCGAATGTTAACTGAGATTGAGTTTAGGGACATTGATGACTGTCATTATGTGTGGGTTGCTGAGTGGAATGGTAAAGTCATTGGGATGGTAAGACTCACTTATAACGTTGAGTCCCATGACCTAAAAGTTGCCAAACTGGAGAATTTGTTTGTTCTTCCAAGTTGTAGAGGAATGCGAATTGGTGAAAAAATGCTCAATGAACTGATTGCACACGCAAAGAGACAGAGGGTTAAGAAGATAGTTTTAACTACATCAAGTGCACTGACATCTGCAATTCGTCTTTACAAGGAGCATAATTTTAGAGTGGTGTCAGTAGAGAAGATGATTCCAACAGTAACATACCTGTACTTAAGCTTGCAGCTTTAAGTAAAGATGCTGTGGATTAAACCATGTGATGGACTGGCATCCCGTTTAGTGTAGAGATCAAGTCAACTTCCGCAGGGAAGCTGCCTTGGCCTCATCCTTTTCATTACGTATGCTTCCCCCTTATTTCACATTGTTAAGCAGCATTTACATGTACCATCTGTTCAGGGATATGCTGATGTATGCCTAGCTACAAATATCACGTAAAATCGCCAAAATATCTTTCCGGAAATTCCCGATATTTTTCCTAAATATCTCGCTTTTTCCCCCTATATGTCTTGAAAAAATTCTAAATATCCCAAATATTTTCATAACATTTTTCCATAAATATCACAACAACGACTTTATAAAATCAAAAACATCATTTATTGTCAAGACAGGAATGCGTCATAGTCTATACAAAGTGATTACCAGACGTACAAGTAACTGTGAACGCGTTTAGTACATTGCTACTGACGCTACAGCAGCATTTTCTGCCCTTTCAGCATCTGCCATTTTGTTCAGGGTGATCTTACTAAGACTCATGGGATATAATATTCGTGAGGAAAACCGCTGAGCAGGACCACTGCTGACACTTAAATGAGCCTCAAAGTAGATTCTATCTCAAGTTTCAAAGAAAAAACATGCGTGAACTCATAAAAGTAATAC
Organism: Dendrophyllia cribrosa; assembly: GCA_024195265.1. Lineage (NCBI taxonomy): Eukaryota > Metazoa > Cnidaria > Anthozoa > Scleractinia > Dendrophylliidae > Dendrophyllia > Dendrophyllia cribrosa. The sequence continues at coordinate 34,321,553 of JAJLRJ010000008.1, read as the reverse complement.
AACCATAGCAGAATCCTAAATTAATTTTTTTTTTCTAAATATCTCGGAATTTTCTAAATATCCCAGGAGCTTCTAAATATCTAAAAAAAATATCCGGATATTTGTAGCTAGGCCTATGCTGATGATACCCAGCTCTACTTGTCCTTTCCGGCCCTGGATCAGAACTTATAGATCAGGGAACCGCGAAAGCACAGGCGAAAGCAGACACTCATCGATAGTTTTTTTTACGTACTAAGGACGGCACACAAAATAACTACATGCAATGTACATAAAATATGTACTTCTTCTGTTCTGTTCACCTCTGAAACATGGCTGATTGAGTACGTTACCGTTTTTAACTGGCTTCAGTTCGTGTGACGACAGTAGTTAAGGACTTGGCGGTACCAGATCAGTTTTGCAAAACTGATCTGATACCAAGCCAAGTCTTAACTACTTCCCATCTGTTGGATTAAAAAATATAGAAAAATCAAATGAAACTATATGTTAATAAAAACAAAGTGCGTTTATTTCATTGCGTGACACAATTCTCGGAAACACAGGAAGGAATTATCAGTGAATGACATTCTCGGTAATATGTAATAGTTAGGGGGTTTTCCCGAGGAATGAGTCGTCAGATTGTAAACAGGAAGGAGTTATCGGTGTGTGACTTCTCAGAAAAAACAGAAAGTTGATGAAAACAAATTAGTCATCAATTTTAAACAATTGTCTTGCGTAATTGTGACGAACATAGGAAGTTGTTGACTTTCAGGAAATGAGTCATCAGATTTTTAACCAATAGAAAATGACCCCATAAATTTACCAGATGATAAAACAGATGATAAAACAACTGATAAAATATCTGATAAAACCAGACACTGAAGTTACAATGCCTCTGTCAATGGAAGAATTAGCAAAACGTTACCAATCCACATGTGACAATATACAAGATTCTATCATAATTATTGGAAGTATGATGGGCTCAAACCAAGAATTTAGTTTTAATATCAACAGAGAGATTTATTCTTTGAACACAACGGATCTGTCTGTTGCTGATAAAAGTGTTGATCGCTATTTGACAGTGCTCCAGGAATATAAGAAGATGTTGTCATATGAAAAATCAAGACGACGCCTAGATGAACAAATGAAGAATGCAACTGAATTGAAAACAATAAAGGAGAATTTAAAGAAGAATCGACAAAATCGGAAAATCAATTTTAATCCATATGCAAAGAAGATGTCTGGAGCTGAACAACCGAATAAGTAAAGAAACTTGGAACTTTTGTGAAATTATGAACTTTTATTGTTTTTAATAACCGTAAGGTAATGTATCAATATTGTTTTCATTTATTTGATAATTCGCTTATCATATCCAAGTGTAAAAACTTTTTCGTTGTATTCGTTAACTATACCTTTGTTTTTTCGAGTGATCTTGTTTTCATTTACGATTGTTATATCTCATTTGTTTCTTGACAGTTTTACTCAAACTATCGTGATTCAAAAGATTGTTATTTTCATGGTTTAAAAACGTTAATCTTAATTTCTCTAGAATATTCTGTAAAATCATTAAATATTAAACGCAGTCAAAACAAACTGACAGGTGTACGCATATATAGAAAAATATCTCATATAATAGTATAGAATGAGTTGTGATTCAGAAATGCATAATGCACTAATAGACATGCATGAATTAATATGTCCATTTTGTGATCAGCAATTAGCAAAAGTTGATAAAACTATAAAAGCAAGTGAACTGTGTTGTGAGAATAAAGAATTAATTAATGACAATGGAATGAATGTATGTCAAAACTGTGGTATGGTAGACTCTTATGATTTAGTGCCTGGTTATATTGACTTTCATGAGAATATGTATAGAATAAGGAGGAAGAGTGTGTATGTAAGAAAATATCATAAATAAATAAAAAAATACCATAAATCGAAAATACCATAAATAAATATAATAAAGAAATTCAATTGAGTTTTCAAGACCGTAACAAAATACTTGAGACTTGGTGGGACAACATATATGAATTAATAAAGGAGGAAAGACTGCTAAAATTAGTCATACGTCATGCAAAGGGGGTTTCCCTATGAATGAGTTATTGAATGAAGTTTGTTAGTAAAGTTTACTTGAAGGTTTACTCAAATTTTTTATCATACTGTTTCTCGAATTTATCAGCAAGAGGACAAAGATCGATGATTATTTCATCTAACTGTCTCATTTCATTGATGAAAACAGTGTGGTTGAATTGATTTCCTCTGAGACATGAGCGTAAATCAACTAATACTTTTTGATATGTTGTGTATGCAAATTTAGACATTTCTATTTTCTTTTTATAATTCTTAATTTCACTTACTGTTTTTAGCACTAAACCAGCTCCAGAAATAGAAGCTAGTATAGCAGGATTTAATGTGATACTACCAGCTACTGTACCAATAACTACTAAGCCTGTTGAAGTTACATTTATAATTAAATTCAATCTCTTAAAATATTTGAAAGCCTTCTTATAACACCAAAAGCGTTTATGATAAAATTTATACAATGCTTTGATTTCAGATAATTTTTCTTGGCTGATGTTTTTATCAATATGATTGAAATTGAATATATCTGTTTTAGTCATTATATTATATATTTGGATAATTATATTTTAGGATTTGAAAGAAGACAATATAATACACCACTTATTTGGCCCATTATTGGAGATCTTTTTACTTTCTTCGGCATTGAATTAAAACAATATGTATATCCAGGCCCTTTTTCATAGTCATTGTAAAATCTTCCAAATGCATCATGAAAAATAGCATGTTTAATTAAAAATTGGTATTTGGTATTTAGAGTACAAGAACCTGGTCCAATTAATCCAATGTCAGAGTGTTTTTCTAATATTTGGTTAAATGATATTGGCTTATTCAAATAGTTAACGTACAAAAATTGATATATTAAAGCCGATTTTAATATTTCATCTTTAGTATTAGGATGCAGGTTTTTTTGAGTTATGAAAAATTTATTACAAAAATTAATTGACTGTGCAAGAATTGACATTTATATATATCAATATATTAGATAATTATATATTAAAACTCTTCAAAAAGTACACTGATATGGCAATTATAAGGTGCATATGTAATATGATCAATTGATATTAATTTGATTCGTACAACTGTATCTTCATTGAAATTGATAACTGATGACGCTATATTGAAAGTGTAATAAATTTTATTAGATGTTTTATCCCATAGTTGAGGTCCAAAAGAATTGTTACCGATTAATATAACCATTTTTTTGTATCCTTCAGGCGGTTTATCGTCCAATATTATCAACCATAATTTTACTATTTTCAAATTAGTTAACGCAATAAATGATGATGAACCGTTGAATATGATATCATTAGTGTTCTTATTTTTCATATAATTGCCTAAAAATATGAATTTTTGTTTCTTTATAGGTAAACCAATTATGTTTCTACCATTTAAATCAATATTAGTCTCCATAACCATTTTTCCATTTTCAATTACAAAAACAGTATCAAATACATCTGGATCGACACTCGAAACATGTCCTTTAACACCATAAACGATTAGATGTGCTTTCTTTGTATTCCCTTTTGTTATTCTTCCATGAAGATCTATCATTATGTATTCAGGTGGAGAGACCTGCCATTTGTGTAAATGAACAATGCTTTTCGTATATCCTTCAGTGTTGAAAATCTTTGTTGTTTGCTGACCGATGTTGATAACTGTTGAGACAACAGTGACAGATGTTGAACTAATATGAGCTTTATCTGGAACAAAAAACTCGATTACCAAAGTGAACTCACCTTGAGGAAGTTTGTATGCATTGAAACCTATCCTTGACCTGAAGTCATCATTATTGTCTGTTGTAAGTGTTATATCATAGGCTTTCTTATTGATTTGGTGAGGTGATGCAGCAAAATTGATAATTCCATTAACAACTATATTACTTTCTGAGGAGCTCTCATCTACATCTTCCATTAGATATCTGAAAACATCTTTCAATGTAGATGGAGTTATGTGTGACTTGTTTACATAACTCTTATAATCATCCGTTATTCGTGTGTACAAGTTTGTATTGGAATCATTGAGTTCGGTGTTGAAGAATGAAACATTTATAGCAGCGTCATTCTCATTTGGTTTAGGAGTTGCTAGATTAACAATCTTTTTATCTCCCATATCAAGATCGCTGGAAATAGTTTTATCAAGTTTGAGTGTTTCTAAATTATTTATTGCATTCGTATTTTGATTTATTCTTGTGTTGTTATCACCAGTTTTTGTGTCAACATATCCTTTATTTGTAGCGTGATCAACTGCTATTGGATCTTTTACATTGAAGATCATATTTTTATTCATATCAAGGCCCGTTTCCATCATCAACATCTCTTTACGAGAAAGAAAAATGTTTTTTACATCATTATAACTAACAAGATTGTTGTAATTTGCAGCTAAATCCAAGTATGTCTGTTGTTTCGACTTAACAACATTAAAAAGTTCTTTCAAATCAATGTTTTTAGTAACTTCATGAGTGTGATCAGGAACATCGGGATGATATTTTTTTAGAGTTATCATATTCACAGCTGAAAGATCTTGGTTTTCATCTGTGTTGATATTTATGATTTTCTTATTCTTCTCATCATATTGTTGACCGTCATAATTTAAAAAATGTGTCTTCCCATGGTAAAAAGGGAAAGCATCGTTATCACCAGCTGCTTGAACATTTAATATAGAATGATAATTGGCATCCATGTGATCAGTCAATACTATTCTTTCATTTTTCATATATGCATCTGTAATGTTTGCTTTGTTATTGACCTGATTTTTGAGAGTTATCGAATTAACAGCAGCCAGGTCATTATTCAAATCAGCGTCCATGTTTGTGATTAATTTTCTATCCATATCAATCTCACCGGGTAGAATTAGTTTATGTCCCCTCAAATCAAGATCTCCAGTCATATGAGATGATCCGTCAACCTGAAGAGAATCAGCCCTCAGTTGAATCAGTTTGTTTTCCAAACTTGTTCCAAGCGTGTCAACCTGATGCTTTGTGATCACGTCGTTATTGTTAATAGCTTCTGCAACATTTGTCAATCTTTTGTTCTGAATATCATAATTTCCGTCATCTGTTAATACAAACCCGACACCAGGTAATCCCCGTTGAGATTGATTATTAAATGTTGATTCAGGTAAACGTCCGTTTGAGTAACTCATTTATATAATAACATTATATTACTTTGATTATATTTTTTCATTAAAATTTTTGGTTGTGAATTTCCTTGGTTTGTCTATACATAAAAATGAAAATGGTTCTTTAGTTGCTTTATCATATAATTGTTTTGAAATACTGTTTTCACGGCAAATTAGACTTTTCTCATTGGTACTTGGGAATTCGTAAAGACAGAAATGTGAACAGTTCAATCTTATGTCTTTTGGTGTCTTATAGTAGCTTTGACTCAGATAAATCACACTGCAATTTTTATGTCTCCCTCGTATAAAATAGTCGAATAATGGTTTTTGGTTTTTATCACATACGAAATCGTCGAATATTACCATTTTCTGACTTTCACTATCAATATCATTTACAGGAATAATTTCATTATTGCTTGCTTCAATAACATCATAACCAGCTTCATCACTTATTGGCTGGAACATATCTATAAGATTCTGGTACTTGGACTGCTCTAAGTTTTTCGCATACAGGTATATTTTATCAAAGTACAATAAATTGTAAATCATATGCATAAGTGTATTTGTTTTTCCCGAACCACTTGGGCCGCAAATTAGCATCCGAAAGCATCGGTCTGGCATGAAAGGATATAACTGTTTATAATTTGAGGTTACATCGTCTTCAATATCGTAATTGGGTATTTTCATTATATTATATGGGTATATTATTTCAATATAACATGGTGTATAACACGGTGTACAACACAGTGTACAACACGGTGTAAAATGCTCTTTTTTATATATGATTTCCAAATTTTATGTAACCTAATAATATAATAAAAATGAGTTTACTTAAATGGAAAGAACTTGCAAAAAGAAAATCTGAATTAGGAAATAAAATTAATTATGTTCATGATGCAATCACAAAACATGATCTTGGTCAGCAGATAAGTCAGGAATCGTTGACGAAGGTATTCAAACCAGTAACTAGTAAATTAGATGATGTTATCGACAGTAATTTAGATTTAAGGGTACCTATAAGAAAGAAACGAGCACCTAAAAAAGGTGACCAAGGTATTGACTACATGCCTGAAGTTGACCCTTTCGAAGACATGCAAGTTGATGATTTATTTGGTGATTATGTCCCACCAAATCAAGAGAAACAACTTGTACCGAAACCACCAACATATGAAGAATCGTTAAAGGATATTTTAGAAGGGAAGAAGGAGATTTATGTTGATCCTCAGTACTTTGGTGATGAACCTGATGAATTACCACCAGAATATGAAGAAGAAGAGATGGACTATGGATTAGATGATGAAGATATAAGTAATGAGATTTTGAATGATATTGGTATTACGGATTATGAAAATGTGGAAATGAGGATAAATCAACCAGAAATGACACATAAAAAGACTAAGGCCTATCTTAATAAGATTATAAAGCAGGCCAAAGCAAAAAGAAGTCAATTAGGTGGCTATAAATCAAATGTTACAAAACAATACAATAAGGGGGAGATATCATCAGGTGAAAGGCAAATGCGAAACAAAAGAATAGACAACGCAAGAGTTACTTTAAATGAATACATAAAACATTATGAGACTAAACTGCAAACAATGAAAGGTTCCGGAATCAACGGCCGAGGAAGAAAACAGAGAGGTGGAAATATTATGTTTTTTAATGATGTAAAGCAGCTTCTCAAAAAATTGGAGTTGGTAATTGGTGAAAGATTAGCAGGGAATACCAGCATTGAGATGAGGAATATGGGAGTAACTATACTAGACACATTATTGAAAATGTCGAAAATCAATAGGTCACAATATAGTAAATTGTATAGTCAATATTTCAAAATATAATTTATGTAACTTTATTATATAAATGGAACGAGAGATAGTTTTATCATCTTATAGTGTAAAAAATCAATTGAATAATAAACCTGAGGATTTTACAACTAAATTTAACAGGTCTATAGATTTGGATAGTAATATTCAATATGTGATCGGCCTTAACCGAATTATCAATATGAGTTTTACATGGTTTAATGTTAATGCTGGATACAATAATCAATTAATTAAATTTAGCTCTGATAGTGGTTCAACATTTAACAACATCACCTTTCCAGCCGGAGTATGGAATTATACAGACTTCAATACATATATCAAGGATATAACGAAGACTGGTGATACGTATCCTATCACTCTTGAATTCGATAATACAACATTTAGGGTTACGATTACATTGACTCAGAATTATCAGCTTGATTTGACGCATTCCAATTTTAATGATCTAATCGGGTTTGACAAGACAGTATTATCTAATGAAACAAATATAGGGCCGAAAGTGCCCAATCTCAGTCAAGACACAGATATCCTGAATATCCATTGTGACCTAATTAATGATTCACTTGTAGACGGTCAAGATACAGACATCATTTATTCCTTCTCGACCAGTGTACTCCAACCTAGTTACTCCTTTACCCTCGAACCACGAAGAGTCACATTCAATCCAGTCAATAAGAATAATATTAGTAGTATCAGGGTATACATTACTGATGGAAAAAGAAGATTAGTTAACCTGAATGGAGCAGATACATCTTTCTCACTAATTCTGAAAAGTATAGAATAATATAACATAATAGTATAATGAAACCGTATGAATTCAAAAGATTTTACCATCCAAAACTTGGTAAATTTGTATATCAACACAAAGGGTCTGGGCTTATCGTTGATAATATTTTCAAACCATTAAAGAGTGTGGCATCATCTGTTTTCAAGAAATTTGCTAAGCCAATAGCAAAGAAGGCGTTAGAATCGGGGATATCCCATGCAGGTGAGCGACTGGGTAAGGCGTATCAGAGAAGTCAGGAGACCTAATAATGAAAAGATTGGCAAATTTGAGAAAAGGAGCTACAAGACAAACAGCAATTGTTCCATCCTCACCCATTAAACAGCAACAGCAAGATGAAAGTGCTGATATGATACTGAATAGACTCATTTCTGGAGATGGTTTGAGGAGAAGACGTAGAGTGAGATTAGTATAGAATCAATAAAATGATTTTAATATGAATATATTTTTTAATTGTTAAAATTTATCTAACATAATATTATAATGTCATTTAGAACAGATAATTTTCTTCAAAGAAATGAGTTGGTGCGATTCCAACTCGATGATGTAATCAGGTCCCCAGCTAACGGTCAACATCAGGTCAAAAATGGTTACAAGTTCACAATCAACGATCGGTCATCATTCTACGATTGGTATAATGCCTATATTGAAGTCCAATTCCAAGTACAGAAATTAGCAGACGGATCGGGATATGCTGCTGCTGACAGAATCACAGTCATTAATGGAGCGCATTCCTTAATTGACCACATAATGATTAAAAGCGCTGGGAAAATTGTGTACGACACTGATAATCTACACAAGGTCACTTTTGTGAAGAATTTGCTAGAGTATTCTGATGATTATAGCAGATCAGTCGCTAAAAACAGTTTCTGGTATTTGGACACGAATGCTACAACAGCCAACACGAATACAGGATTTGAAGCTCGCCGGTTGCAAACTCAAGCACTTCGAGACAATGGGACTGGTGGTGCTAAAAACATTAATGTGATTATACCATTGAACAGGTTCTCATTTTTTGAAGAACTTGAAGATAAGATGCTTGTACCAATGCAAATACAATTTAACATTGAGCTACAAAACGATGGTGAACTCATTCACATGGCTAATGGAACTGATGCTGGAAGAATTGTTGTTAATAGGTTTTTGCTATGGGTGCCAAAACTAACCCCAAAGGATTCATTGTATGACAATTTCGTTAGTTCATTTCTTAAAGAAACTCAGTGGAAATATTTAAGGGAAATGTACGAAGCATCAGCTCCTACACAATCATCAGGATTTTTCCAGATTTCAAGCAGTATTGACAATGTCAAACACATTTTTGTTTACTTGAAAAGAACAAACCCGCCTAATGATGCAGTTGAAGAAGACAGTCCTTATCTAATGAACACTTTTAAACTTAATGCTGCTGATAATAACTCTTCCCTTTTAAACTGTAGACTAGAATATGGAAATGGAGTCTTTTATCCAGAAACAGAGTATGATACAGAATCAAAAGTGAGAATCTTTAACGATTTGATGTCATATACTATGCGGAAAAATGACTATAACAGCGGAACTCAGCTGAACTTAGCAAACTATAGTTCTCTGTATGGGTTGATTTACTTTAATCTTACGTATCAAACTGAAAAAATAACAAGAGATCCGAAACAGCTAATCTTCAGGTATAGACTAAGCCAGAATGCAGCTGCAAACTTCAATGTTCATGCTGTAGTCCTATATGAAGAATCTGTTGTCATTGACAAGGTGGGTAATGAATTGGTTATAGTGTAAAAAAGTAATAAATTGCTAATAAAATAAATATCCTTATTTCATATATATTATGTGAAATTTTATATAATATATATTATATATAAGAAATGACTCAGCTTTTTGAAATCAAAGTAAATTTGTCTGACAATCAAAAGAAGAATCTTAGCAATGCTTTCAAAAAAAGGGAAACTATTGTTCTCAGACTATCAAATAAATCTCTTCATGGCAATGACGTTTTATATGTATCATCGATGGTGAAGAAGAGATTGGAGAAGAATCGTATGATGAATAAGGGTATGGATATCAAACTTGTTAAAAGTAATATCAGAAAACAGGTTGGAGGTAGTCTACTAACTTCTATCTTAAGTATTGGAAAGACACTAGCACCAACTATAGGCAAAACCCTTGGGCTATCAGCTCTTGCTGGATTGGCTTCAGAAGGTGCTTCTCAGATTGTGAAATCAATATCTGGCAAAGGCGTACAGTCGGGTGGTTTTCTCGTACCACAAGACAAAATTAATAAGCTGATAGAATATAAGCATCTTTTATCTGCGAAACAAAAACAGGATATATTGAAAGCCCTTCAATCAGGTTCAGGTGTTCATGTGAAACCAACAAAAACACAATCAGGTGGATTTTTAGGCACTCTGTTGGCAAGCATTGGTGTTCCACTCCTTCTAAATGCTTTGACTGGTAAAACTGGTAGTGGGGCTCCACGAATGGGAACTAGTAAGAAAAAGGGTATGGGAGCTCCAAGAATTGGTGTATATAGACCACCTCCATTTTATGGGAGTTGGCCCGATAATACGATAGGTATGGGGATTAAAAAAAAACAACCAAAAAAAAAGACAACCAAAAGGGGCGAAGGCTTGCTATTAGGGAAAAGCAGCCCTTTCAATGGTATTCCTCTTCTCGGAGCAATACTGTAAAACCGAAATTCCACAAAGACATCCCGTTAAGTAATCATGATCTAATAAAATGGTGCAGATATTTAAACATCCCAATCAGTGATGTTCTGTCAAGGGATGAAAGAGTTCCACATAATCATAGCCAAGCATTATTTATTTACAATCTGGAACCTAGTTATATGGCAGGATCTCATTGGGTTACAACTTATGTAAAAGACAACGTGATAAATTATTTTGACAGTTTTGGTATGCCTCCATTTCAAGAGATCGTAAATCATGCGAAAAGAAGGAATATGACACTGCTTCACCAAAACAACCAAATCCAAAACATAAAAACGTCTACATGTGGCTACTTCTGTTTATACTTTCTGAACGAAATGAATAAGGGGAATTCGTATTATAATTTATTGCAAGTATTTGACATATATGATACAATGAAGAATGAGAGATTCCTCGAACATTATTTTAGAAATATCTAACTTATATATATAATGGTAAAATCATATTGTGTTAGACAGAAGAAAGTCACTGAATGTGTTCCAGGAAGCGAACGATATGTGAAAACTAAAAATGGTCGAACTATGTTGAAATGCACTTGCGCTGAATGTGGTATAACAAAAACCAAATTTATAAAACAAAAACAGGGAAACTAATTGAGCCCTCACAAGATGGGGGCTTTTTAAATATAGAAGGTAGTCACAGTCTTGGTGAAATAGCAGCTAAAAGCGCTTTAAAAGGTTTGTATAATTTAGGTAGAATCGGAGCATCAAAGGCAATTAAATCTGGTTATGCTAAACAAAAAATAAAAGGAATGGCTGATAAATATTTGGATCAAGCCTTAGATAGTTTAACTTCAGATATTAGTAAGAAACTAGATCCATTGCATAAAGGTAGTGGGATTGATATTCATAAGGCCATTGGGAAGCTTCCGAAACCAAAAGGCGGTTGGACATTACCCGGCCATAAATATACTGGCCCATATAATGATTTAAAGAGTCAAGTGAAATATGACCCAACAACTGGCCAAATATTAGAAATATATGACCAACCTACAGGAAGAACTGATGAAATAGCAATGCAACATGATGTCGATTATTCAGTCTGCAAGGATGATAGGAAATGTAAAAATAAGGCAGACCGAAAAATGGTTCAAGCTTTAGACAACGTACCGTATAATGAAAGACAATGGGGGCATTGGTTGGCTAGAAACACGATTGATGTAAAACAAAAACTTGGATTAGGTGTTAAAAGGAAGTCAAAAAACGTAAAAAGGAGTTGAGTAATGATTGGGCTGAACTCCTTGCAAATGAACTACATAAACCAATCAAACGGAAATTTCAAAAGAGACGTGTTATTGTTAATGGAATAGATGATATTTGGAGCGCTGACCTTGTAGAAATGCAGAAGTTTTCAAAATGGAATAAAGGATATAGATATTTGTTAAACATCATTGATGTGTTTTCGAAATTTGCTTGGAGCATCCCTATTAAAAATAAAACAGGTAATACAATTACTGAATCATTTGATGATGTTATTAAAAAATCCAAACGGAAACCTAAATTTATTTGGGTAGACCAAGGGTCTGAATTCTATAATAAAACTTTCAAAGACTGGCTAAAGAAAAATAATATTGAGATGTATTCTACTTTCAATGAAGGTAAAGCTGTTATTATTGAGAGATTTAACAGAACATTAAAATCTAAAATGTGGAAACAATTTACAGCTCAAAATACAACACAATATTTAGACATGTTACCAAAACTATTAAATGAATACAACAGTACAAAGCATTCAAGTATTAAAATGAAACCTATTGAAGCATCTATGAAAAAGAATGAAGGAACTGTTTATTTCAATCTATATGATACGGAACTATTATCATATAAACCAAAATTTAAAGTTGGTGATAAGGTTAGAATTTCAAAGTATAAACGGAATGTGTTCGACAAGGGTTATACACCAAACTGGACTGAAGAAGTGTTTACAGTCGATAAGATACAATACACTAATCCTATAACTTACAAATTAAAAGATCTCAATGATGAATCAATAGAAGGATCTTTCTATCAACAGGAGTTATTGAAAGCTAAACAAGATGTTTTTCGTATAGATAAGGTTATCAAAAGAGACTATAAGAAAAAACAAGCTTTGGTGAAGTGGAAAGGATATAGTGATGATTTTAACAGCTGGATACCGCTAAAAGATGTAAAAAATATATAATGTTTATATATATCATGAGCGGCATTGAGAAATATATCAAAAAAATAAATTTTCAAATTCAGGAATGTGAAGATGAAATAGACAATCTTCATGATAAAATATATGATAATGAGCGTAGATTGGATCTGTTACAATATAAAAAGAAATTATTGAAACTTTATCATAAAAAAATACATGAAATTGATGAAGATATAACATTGAAAGAGTTATTGAATATTATCTGCAATGAGATAGAAACAATAGATACGATGATGAATGTAGTGTGTTGAAACAAACCAAAGTTGATAATATTAAATATCTCAAACAAGAAAATAGTATATCTAGCACAACAAAAACAAGCAGCAACGCGGATTTGGAAAGATGTAGAAATATTCATCTGATCCAGGGCACATGGGTTTAAAAAATACAATCAGTAACATTAGAACACTAATCAGGGATTTAAAGGGATATACAAAATTGTTTTAAAGAGATGTTACTATTTACAAGTATCCCAGAAATTTCTGAGATATTTATATCTTTGCATTCGCTATTCATTGGTAGCCAAAAATATTAATGTTTCTGGCTATATTTAAACGCATCAATGCAAACTATTTAAAAGAATATCTATAGTATTATATAGAAATGGAAAAAGAAGTAATAAAAAGAGGTAGAGGACGACCGCCTATATACCACACCCAAGAAGCCAAAAAAGAAGCTATTAAAAGATCCAAAACTCGTTATATGTTAAATAAAGAGTGGTATTGTCGTGTATGCAATAACAATATCAACTACTCGCTTGCTGGAAAATTCTGTCATTTGAAAACAAATAAACATATGGATAATATTAATAGGAGAATCCATAATTTGATCATTGAAACACACCATGAAAACTAAGAAACATATAGTTTAATGGATCCATGATTGGATCACTTAAATTCTCAACCATACTTAAACGCACCAACTGAATACATATAAAGAATTATCTATACTATAGTATATAAAATGAACAAGAGCGATCTTGAGAAACTTAGTAAATCAGAACTCATCAAATTGCTTTTAAAGCAACAGAATAAGAAGCCTAAAATTATTGTGGTAGATGATACCAAACCAGTTCCAACACCAAGAACTTACAAACCAGTGCCAGCACCTCATAAGAGTGTAAATCAAATGGTACAAGATTATGAAAACAATATAATTCTTCCACCATTGGAATTCAGGGATAAACCAGTCCCAACGCCAAGGACTAAAAAACCAGTGCCAGCACCAAGAACTATTAAACCAGTCCCAATGCCAAGGACTAAAATAGAGCAAACAGACAAAGCTCTAAAAGGTTATACTAAATCCTATGAAATCACAATTAAAAACGATAAAGACCCATTAGTTCAACTACAAAACACTAGAAAGGGTATTGAATACCATCTTGTAAGTTTACTAAAATCAATGAAAGGTCTCAAATTTGTTGAGACATTAAAGGTGGTATTTAGTAAGATGTCTGATGATGAAATCATATTTAAAACAGCATATTTCAATAGCACAGCCAAAACAATTATTAACCAAACAGAAATCCACGAAGCATTACAAATGTCTAAACAAGAGATAATAAATAAAATTGCTCAATGGATATCTGAAGGGTCTGGTTGGACTGTTAAATCAGTTGAAAACCATTATCTTAATGTTGTAAAATATCAACCAATGAGAGGCTCTTCATATATTAAACTACCCCAAGAACTCAGAAACAGTGCGAAGGGATTGATCAACATGAAAAATGAGGATAATGAATGCTTTAGGTGGTGTCACATTAGACATTTGAATCCTCAAGACAAATACCCACAGAGAATTAAAAAAGTTGACAAGCAATTCATTAAAAATTTAGATTATTCGGGGATTGAATTCCCAGTAACCACCAAACAGTACAACAAGATTGAAAAACAAAATAATATCAACATAAATGTTTTCGGTTATGAAGATCAACAACCATTTCCTATTTACATATCCCAAGAAAAATTTGAAGATCAAATGCATTTATTATTGATAACAGAAGGCGAAAACAAACATTATGTATTAATAAAAGACTTCAATAAATTTATGTACAATCAAACAAAACATGAACATAGAAAGCATTTTTGTATGTATTGTTTACAATGTTTCAGTAGTGAAAGAGTATTATTAAATCATAAAGAAAATTGCATCATCATAAATGGAAAACAAGCCATAAAAATGCCGTCAAAGGATAATAACATATTGAAATTCAACAACTTTCATAAGCAGTTGCCTGTACCATTTGTCATCTATGCAGATTTTGAAGCTATTGTAGAAAAAATAGAAGGATGCAGGCCAAACAATGACAAATCATATACAGAAGCCTATCAAAAACATACAGATTGTGGATATGGTTACAAAGTGGTTTGTTGTTATGATAACAAATACACGAAACAAACACAAATATACAGAGGTGAAAAAGCCGTATACAAATTTATGGAAGCTATGCTAGAAGAAGTTAAGTATTGTAAAAATATTATGAAAAAGGAATTTAACAAACCATTAAAAATGACAAAAGATGATGAAGAGGAATTTCAAAAAGCTAAAAAATGTCATATTTGTAATAAAAAATATACTGATAAGGACATTCGAGTTCGAGACCATTGCCATATTATAGGCAAATACAGAGGCTCTGCTCATCAAGATTGCAACCTGAAACTCAAAATAAAACCAGAAGAAATAAAAATACCTGTTATATTTCACAATCTCCGTGGGTATGACAGTCATTTTATAATGCAAGAGATTGGTGAAATAGTCAAGAAGCATACATATACAAATAAGAAAGGTGAAAAGTGTCAAATGAATATCAATGCCATACCTAACAACATGGAGAAGTATATGGCTTTCATGTTGGGTAATCATCTTACCTTTATTGATAGTTTCCAATTTATGAGCTCAAGTTTGGAAAAACTAGTGAGCAATCTACCAAAAAAATTGTTGAAATACACCTCTCAAAAATTCAAAGGTGAAAAACTTGATTTAATGTCACAAAAAGGAGTATACCCTTACGACTACATGGACAGTTATAATAAATTCGATGAAAAGCTACCGCCGAAAGAAGAATTTTACAGCATATTAAATGATGAACATATATCAGACGAAGACTATAAACATGCCCAAAATGTGTGGAATACATTCTCTCTTAAAAATATGGGTGAGTACCATGACTTATATCTTAAATCTGACATCATTCTGTTAGCTGATGTATTCGAAAACTTCAGGAAAACATGCCTAGAATACTATAAACTTGATCCATGTCATTATTTCACATCTCCCGGTTTGTCATGGGATGCTATGCTAAAAATGACTGACATTAAATTAGAGCTTATGGTCGATATTGATATGTTTCAATTTATTGAAAAGGGCATGCGTGGCGGAATCAGCTATATAGCCAACCGCTATGGAAAAGCAAACAATAAATACATGAAAACATATGATGAGAAGGCGCCCTCAAAGTATATCATGTATCTTGACGCCAATAATCTGTATGGCTGGGCAATGAGTCAATACCTTCCAACAGGCGGATTCAGATGGATGACACAAAAACAGATCGATAAGATAGACCTAGCCAAGTATAAAGAAGATAGTGAGAAGGGTTTGATACTGGAAGTAGATTTAGAGTATCCTGAAGGGTTACACAATCTTCATAATGACTACCCGCTAGGACCGGAAAAGGTTAAAGTAACTGAGAGTATGTTGTCTGGGTATTGTAAAAACATCGCGAAGAAATATAAAATATCAACTGGTTTAGTTCATAAATTGATACCAACCTTGAAGAACAAAGAAAAATACGTGCTCCATTATAGGAACCTTCAATTATACACTGATCTTGGTTTGAAAATAACTAAAGTCCATCGAGTACTAGAGTTTGATCAATCTCCTTGGTTAAAACAGTATATCGACTTTAATACAGAAAAAAGGAAGAACGCAAAAAATGCTTTTGAAAAAGACTTCTTTAAACTTATGAATAACTCTGTATTTGGTAAAACGATGGAAAATATTAGAAAGCGAGTAGATGTAAGACTAATCACCGATGAAAAAAAACTATTGAAATATGCCAGTAAACCAACGTATGTTAGTAGTAAGATCTTCAACGAAAATCTAGTAGCTGTGCATAAGATCAAAGAAACACTTACCCTAAACAGGCCGGCATATGTGGGTATGTGCATCTTAGATTTAAGCAAGACGTTAATGTACGATTTCCATTATAACTACATTAAAAAGAAATATGAAGACAAAGCCAAGTTACTCTTCACAGACACAGACAGCTTGACCTATGAAATCGAAGCTGAAGATGTATACCAAGACTTTTGGAATGATAAAAATTAATTCGATAACAGCGACTACCCTGAAAGCTCCCCGTATTTTGATAAGACAAATAAAAAAGTTATTGGTAAATTCAAAGATGAAGCCGCAGGAGTTCCTATTTGTGAATTTGTTGGGTTGCGATCCAAAATGTATAGTTACATAAAAGATAACCAAAAAGGAGGAAAGACAGCCAAGGGAATCAAAAAGAATATCATCAAAAATAATATCAAGCATCAAGATTATAAAGAAACGTTATTAGGAAATAAACAGATGCATCACACTATGAAAACAATAAGAAGTCAAAACCATAAATTAGGAAGTTATGAAATCAATAAAGTATCACTCAGCTGTTTCGATGACAAAAGGTATATATCAGATGATGGTATAAATTCATATGCTTATGGACATTATAAAATAACTTTCCTTAATTAAATCCTGTGTAGACTTCCTATGTTTCCGAGAATTGTGTCACGCAAAGGATTCTATTATGCTGAATCACGCAATGAAATGAACGCACCATTTTGTTTTTATTAACATATAGTTTCATTTGATTTTTCTATATTTTTTAATCCAACAGATGGGAAGTAGTTAAGACTTGGCTTGGTATCAGATCAGTTTTGCAAAACTGATCTGGTACCGCCAAGTCCTTAACTACTGACGACAATGCGAGAGCTTCACAGATATTTAACAGTTATAGTGCGAAAGCGAAGCGCTATATCGCCGGATACTTAGCCGACGCCGTAGGCCGAGTCGGCTAAAATCAGGCGATATTGCGCAAGTTTGAGCACTTTAACTGTTTTATAATTCAACACATTGATAACAAATCACAGTTTCCAGAAAACATTCATTGAGATATACAACCTTAAGTAAAAAGGCTTAAACAATATTTTACCTTGCGCCATTTCTTAAACAACAAACAGCGAATGCCGAAACTTTTGCCAAGCTTAAATTAATTTAGCGTACACAATCAGTTGAGAGTTTCTACGAAGAGCTTTCGTCTACTTAAAGAACGGGACAGAGTAGTGACTACACGAATTAAAACACAGTAAAATGGCATAGAATGTCTTAGTTTTATACAAGTGTTTCGTATTTTAAAAAGTTCAATTCAGAATCAAAACAAATTGAACAAACACATGGCTACCTAAACATAGCGACGAAAAGTCAGAAAGAACTGCAGCGTGGACAGTATGTCTTACAAAACTTCACAGCTAAAGGATACAAGAAACGGTTAAAACATCGTACCTGTAGTTGATTTGGCTTTTTAGTCCCTTCCATCAGCACTCTATATCATATTCCAGAGGTGATTACTAAAGGAATTTTCCGAGAAATTGTGCTCCTTCATTCCCTCCTCGACTCCTTGTCGAGCGGTTTAACTTTGAACCAGCTTTCATTCAGCTACGCAAAGAAACACTGCGACCACGACAACGCGAAAATTTCGCGCCTTTTTTGTCCAATCATGTGATCAATAGAATTTTTCTATTTTCTTTTCTTCTCATTTCTTTTTTCTTTTCCATTTTTTAACTAATAGTTCACGCACGTTTTCGCCCAAAAACACGAAATTACAGGCAGCAGTCATTTTCACTTTCCTTCAAAATGCGAAATTTACCTCCATCGTTGGTTATACGTCATGTAGACATAACGTATATCGATAACTTTTTGACCATATTTGGGAAGTGTATCAATGTGTTGAATTATAATTCTTAATATTGGCAACATATACTTCAGCATTCTCAAAAACTAGAATTTTAAAAGACTTTTAAGAACGAATATACCCCCTCAAATTATCTAGGCCTAACTAGAAAAGCATCTGATAGGAGGAGGGCATTAACTAAATTACGTATAAGTAATCATAAACTTATGATCGAACTGGGCAGATACAACAAAATTCCCAGAGAAAAAAGGCTTTGCCCAGTTTGTGGTTCAAATCAAATCGAAGACGAAATCCATTTTCTTTTCTATTGTTCAAAATACGCAACAATATAATAAGAGATAATTTTTACAATAAAATACAGACTTTTATACCAAATATTAGCCATTTACCTGTAACTGAATTGATCATAGAATTAATGAATTCTTCCATGTAATTTATAAACATGCAATTAATTACATTTATTTCATCTTGTTTTTTGATTCTCGAGATAAAATTGTTATCAATGTAATTTAATTATTCCATCGTGAATAATTTATTATGCTGATGCAAGAGATTATAATTGGACAGAGAGGGAGTCTAGGGACCTTGGCTGGGATATCATAATTGCAAAAAGGTTATTTTTAGTAACAATGCGGACCAATGCGGAAACATTTTCCGGTGAGCTGGTTCACTTCCGGAAGACTTGCTTTCTTGAATCAGTGGGTCAAATCGAGGCGGAGTCAACAAATTAGAAAAATGGCGACCATCGCGGTGGTAAGTTCGCATGTGAAAAAGAAAGTAAAATGGTCCTGTTTGAGCAAGGAACGTTATATAGTACCACAGCGGCTGGATACATAGATTTCCATCTGTCTTAAAACACAAAATGTTGCAACTGAAGTGGTAAAAAGGGGGCTGGACAATTCAACTTACCGGACAGATGCCAATCAACCATCCACTCCAATCTCTTGTAAGCGTCGTTTCTAAAAGTTTGAAGTCGCTTTGCTCGATCGATGGCCAGCCCATACAAACTTTTCGGATATGAAATAGTTGTATACTGTAGAATTCAAAGTTGTTATGTTTTCGGTAGCTGAAGGATAGAAGGATACTATTCTGGAAAAATCACTTTTTAGGGATTTGAACACGGCAAGGAGTTAAAAATGCTAAAACCGGCTCGCATTCATGCATGCATGGACGTTTGTTTTCTATAAGCTTTTATACGTTTGGAAGGACTTTGTCAGGTGCAACTTCTTTCCATGGAAAATGGATATCAGTTCTGTTGAGGTCAGCTACAGTCAACTCTCTCTTAACGACCACTCTATTAAGCGACCACCTCCATTAAGCGACCACTTTGTAAATAACCATTTTGTTTTTCAGTCAAATACTGTTTAGAAAACTCTCTCTTAAGCGACCACTTCTCAAATTTCTTAAGCGACCGCGACCACTTTCGAGGTCAAAAATGTGACAAATTCCTTTGTTTTGTGTTTCCGTTAAGCGACCACCCTCAATGTTATGAAATTCTGGCGTTACTCAGATGTCACAAAGTTCAGTTTTTAATCAGAGGTTTTTAATAGCGCTGACAGATATTTTACACAACTGAAAAACTGCGGCTAGATCATGGTTACATAGTATTGAAAACTTCAACAGTTACAGTCAGAACGATAAGAATCAGCTGAAGAATTTTCTATTCCACGTGAAATATATGTAGTACATTGTCCGCTTTAGAATAAGTTTTTTCTCAAAAGAGCTTTGTATATTTGCTTCATTTAAACTGATAAGGCAATACAGAATGGTAATAATTAGTGGATTCTTGCAGTTTTTGGCTTATTGTCTTGATTTTTCTATTAAGCGACCACCTCCATTAAGCGACCACTTTTTCCTGCACCAAGGGTGGTCGCTTAAGAGAGAGTTGACTGTACCAAGAAACTCTATACTGTGACAGCTTAGATGTTATTTAGAGCCAAAGTGTAAGTACAATTTCTGGAAAAGTGATTGCATTTTCTTTTTTCGATGGGCCGCGTGTTTTAAGATTTTAAAGCTTAATTCTTGCGTACTTGGATTATTGACTTCGAAAAAATCCAGTAGACATGTATAATTTTAATTTTAAAAAGCGAATAAATAAAACACACTTTTCTAGTGATGTCACCTTAATTAATTTATCAGTGAACTTTGTGATAAAAGGTCACCATTTCTTTTTAGTAAACTCGCATGTGGCATCGATCCTTTGTTTTTCAAAGTACAGCTTAACTTCAGTTTTAAAGATTGCTGAACACGGTATCACGACGTCAAAAAATTTAATGGTCTACTCTAGACTTAAGGCAATTAATATTATTAATTTTTGTATTTAAGCTTAAAGAATTTTAGCTAAGTTTCAAAACAAAAATGCATTATATCCAAGGCCACGTTTTTTAATAAATGAAAACTACGAATGATGCCTTGTTTGGAAGCGCCGTCGTTTACATGCTTTCTATTTACCTTTTTTATATAAGCCTATTAGAAAAATGGATTGGACATCTTCATTCGCCTTGTCCAAGTTATGTTTCATAAAAATCAATTAGTTGTTTTTCTGAACGTTGCTTTGATCGGATTATAACTGGTCACTGAGAATTTTAAGGACTTTATTTAAGTTTTTTAATAAACAAACAACGCGCGGGTTACCTTAGCTGTGACCCGGGCGTGATAAAAGACATCAAATATATTACAAACTGATTCTGTTAGTATGAACCAGCAAATATGAAAGTAAAACTGTGGCCGTGGAGACATGCTGAGGCTACAAACTGAAGCCAAGATCTTGCTATGTTTGGCACGAAAATGACGAAGAAAACGAATTTCATAAAGTCTGAAGTGAATATTTTGGTTTGCTCACGAAAATATCCATTTTGGATCTCCTTTCCATTCTAAGATTACAACCAAACTTCAATGAAAAATAAGCCAGCAGTGTTAACCGTATTTAAAAGAGGCATCGTTAAATAAAATCCAAGAAAAAGCCAGGAAACTTTTTTTGTGAAGTACTCGCGTTGTTTGTTAACACGCGAAAATAAGTCCTTTCTCTGAAACTATAGTTTTGGCGAAATAATCCAATAAAAGCAACCTCCAGAAAAGGATCTAATCGATTCGTTTATGAAACATAAATGTGACAAGGCGAATAAAGATGTCCATGGAAATTTATACAAAAAATACTAAATACAAAGCGTGTAAACGGCGGCAGCTTCCAAGCAAGGCATCGATCATTCCGTTCGAAATCATGTACTGAAAAAAATGGCCTTGGGTGGAATTTAAGTGTATGGTCAATGCATTTTGGCCTTAGCTACAATTCTTATTGATTCCCTTTATTTTCTAGATTAGGTCATTTAAGTTTTTTGACATCGCATACAGTGTCAGCCAAACTTTCTGATCTCTTGTCTGACAAAGGGGAGGCCCGTGATTTATATTAGCTTTTCATATCAAAAAGAAATGGTGGCCTTTTATCACAAAGTTCAATAAATTAATAAAGGTGGCATCACTAGAAAAGTGTGTTTTATTTATTCGCTTTTTAAAAATAAAATAATACAAGTCTACTGGATTTTTTCGAATTCAATAATCCAAGTATAGATGAAGCTTCGGCTATGCAAGAATTAAACTTAACACGCGGCCCATCGAAAAGAGAAAATTCAATCACTTTTCCAGAAATTGTACTTACACTTTGGCTCTAAATAACCTCTAACCTGTCAGTATAGAGTTTCTTGGTAGCTGACCTCAACAGAACTGATATCCATTTTCCATGGAAAGAAGTTGCACCTGACAAAGTCCTTCCAAACGTATAAAAGCTTAAACAAACGTCCATACGCTGCATGCATGAATGCGAGCCAGTTTTAGCATTTTTAACTCCTTGCCGTGTTGAAATCCATAAAAAGTGATTTTCCCAGAATAGCATCCTTCTATCCTTCAGCTACCGAAAACATAACACCTTTGAATATTCTACAGTATGCAACTATTTCATGTCTGAAAAGTTTGCATGGGCTGGCCATCGATCGAGCAAAGCGACTTCAAACTTTTTGAAACGACGCTTACAAGAGATTGGAGTGGATGGTTGATTGGCATCTGTCCGGTAAGTTGAATTGTCCAGCCCCCTTTTTACCACTTCAGTTGCAACATTTTGTGTTTTAAGACAGATGGAAATCTATGTATCCAGCCGCTGTGGTACTATATAACGTTCCTTGCTCAAACAGGACCATTTTACTTTCTTTTTCACATGCGAACTTACCACCGCGATGGTCGCCATTTTTCTAATTTGTTGACTCCGCCTCGATTTGACGCACTGATTCAAGTAAGCAAGTCTTCCGGAAGTGAACCAGCTCACCGGAAAATGTTTCCGCATTGGTCCGCATTGTTACTAAAAATAACTTTTTTGCAATTAAGATATCCCAAACCCATTACTGGGAGACTCCCTCTCTGTCCAATTATTTTCTCTTGGCTGATGTTATTATTATCTTTTGTGTTTTCTTTCCTTTTGTTGGTTGAAAGCTTTTCCAATATTGTAAAATCTACAGTCATGCAAATAAAGCTAAATGTTGTTGTTGTTGTTGATGTTACGGGAAACTAACAAAATGCTTTGAGTAACCCTGTGATGGACATATATACACCTAGTTGTTTATGCTACAGAAAACTTGACAAAATGCTGGGGTAACCATGTGATGGACTAGCATCACATCCAGAGGGAGTAGTAATACTCCTACAGTAAACTCTCTCTATGACGGACACTGTCGGGACCGGCCCAAACTGTCCATCTTAGCCCTTTTTTTCGAACTGGACATTGTAAAAGTGATGTACTGTTTTTCCTTTGCGTTTGAAGTCGTCAATTAAAAAAAATTATATCGAACTGCGTTTATAAAAACATAAGCTACCGCATTATTGCGTTACACGTCAGCTCGTGGTAGAGGTTTTCAAATGACGCTCTGGCAGTTATATCCAAATTCTATACACTCGGATTCTGGCATTTAGATAAGTCTGGGAATTTATTATTAATCTTAAATGTTTGCCACAAACTTAATTTGTAGTATCGTTCCATCTTTAGCAACAATTATGGCTCCAGTAAAGTAAGGATTCTTTATCCATCGCAGACTCGAGACTTGACTCGATGAATTCACCATAGATCGGGTAACGCAAAATTCTTTGATACTCCTTTACGGAAATTATTTTCTATTCACAAAATAAATACCGAAGTGCTGCTCTCGGGTCGTACTTATAGCCTCTGCACATTTGGTGTAGAATCTTTCATTTAGAGCGTTTCATATTCATGAGTTGGCTCACTGAGGAGCCTTTGATTGTAAGGAAGGGTCGCTCAAACATGAGCCAGCGGTATGTAGAGCATTTCTTATTCACGGGTTGGCTCACAGGAGCCTTTGATCTGTACTGCGAACATTGCCCCTGTCATGTTTGAAAAACATTCAACTGATTAAAGCTAGCTGTTTTCGATTAACCGTCGAAAACA
Organism: Dendrophyllia cribrosa; assembly: GCA_024195265.1. NCBI lineage: Eukaryota > Metazoa > Cnidaria > Anthozoa > Scleractinia > Dendrophylliidae > Dendrophyllia > Dendrophyllia cribrosa. Next base: position 34,297,474 of record JAJLRJ010000008.1, on the reverse strand, counting down.
TTTCTGCATAGCTTTGGGTTTGTCATTCCTGAGCTCTAGCCTGTGAATGCACCCCGGGAATGCACTCGCCTCTCATCGCGAACCCCCCTGCGGCTGCTAGCGATGAGAGGCGGCTGTACTCGCACGTTAGAGCTCTAACTCAGTGAGTGAAAAACTTGAATTTTTGAATAAATATATGCTGTTACCTGCGCGCGGGGTTATATTGCAAGTGCCCGTTATATAGAATCGGCAACTTGGCGCGAATGAGGAGCTCTTGATATGGCTATGTATTATTCGACTGTGACGTCATTTTGCCTTATAAGGAAAAGAGACCACGCAAAAAATCCGAGCGTATTACTATAATAAAAGGAATTTCAGTTGAATAATAAATCCCTTATTCGATGGTTTAACTGATAATACGTGCAGACACTTAACTCATTGTTCGCATTTTTTCTCGCCCCTGCGGGGCTCTAAAAAAACACTAAACAACTCGTAAAATATCAGCGCGTATTATCTGTTAACCCTTTCACTCCTAGAGCCAATTAAGGAGACATGTAGTGTAGTTCTAACTTTTGAGTCTGTTGACAAAATCCTATGGTATGACCATTCAAATGAAACCTCTTCAGCAGTACTTTTGCATGGTACCATTAGTTTTTCAATATTTTACAAAATGAAATTTGGGATTTTTCTTGAATTTTGTTCTTTGGCACTCTTGGGAGTTAAAGGGTTAAAGCATGGAATAAGGTGTATGTATTGGTTCTATGGATCACTGAAATTGCAGCAAACGCACACACATGCGAGTTTGCTAACTCAAAAAAGTTGGTGAAAGAGTTGTCAAGAATAGAAACAAGTTCAGTTTGTCGCCAACTGAGTTTACCAACATATTTGCCAACTGTTGATGTCAAGTTCACAAACTGACGCCAACTTGAGTTTCAGTGCGGCCAACTTTAGGAGTTGGCGAACTTTAGTTTGTCGGAAGGCGCCTTATATTATAATGCTTTTCCCGTGCTTGTGCATTTGCAGCCCAAACAGAATAGACGCGAGTCACCGCGCAGCATCACCGTATTCGTCAGTGTCTATTATCTGCATGAGCGAATTTGCATTGGATGAGTTTACAGTAATGTTATGTCCAAGTGAATGCTGCAAATACGCATCAGAGACCATGAGAGGATAAAGAGAAGATAAGTCCATTCATTGTACTAACTTCATTACCTCTAAATACTGAGTTTAATTGCATGCTCGAAGTCAGACTTTATTTCTTTTGCTAATGAACGGTAAAACTGTAGCTGATGTTACACGGGACGATTCGCAACGACGATTTTTAGTGCAACGTTGTTGCGCTAAAAGTTGATGCCGTGTAACATGGGTGCGCGGACGATTTTCTTCGCAATTTTTGCGTTGCGAGTTTTTGAATCAGCTTCAAAAATTTGCAACATGTTGCCGCAACATATATTGCGTTAAAAATCGTTCGTGCCCTGTTACACGGTATCAACTTTTAAATGTCGCGTTACAAATCGTCTCGTGTAACAACACCTTTAGACCGTGCAACTCAGATCTCTAAAAAGTTATTATTTCAGTAAACTGGGTATAAACGAGGGTGAAGAAATCGACGCAACAATGAACTGAATAGATGCAGGACAGGAATGTACGGATTACTAAGCAAGTTTCAATTTCAAGGCACCGATTTCACGAAACAGATACCCCGTGCCTGTAAAAAACCTAGAAGAATACGTATAGCATGGCAATTCAGTCATTCGTTTGCCAGTCTTTTGTGAAAATTTACCTGAATCCTTAAGGAAATGAAGTCTGTCGTTCAAAAGATAGTAAACTGAAATAAATCAGAAGCTTATCTGTTATGAGTTTCTGTTGAAATTCACCGTGTGTATAGTCTTTCACACAAACCAAAATTATTCCGTTGACGTTTGCGCGCGCGCATATGATGCACACAGCTGACGCAGACACTGAAGACATGACATCACTATAGCAACTAGAAGTGTTTATATTCCAATCGCGAGAAGCGTGAAAAAAACTGAGTCGTGCTTTTGCGAGAGCTCAGCTTGGTTTTGATTGTGCGATATTTTCATACAAAGGTAAGTAAACATAAAGTAAATCACTCCGACATTTTTTCACCTTGAGTAATTTAGAACGCTTCAAAAAAAGAACAAATTAACGAAATTTCTCTTAAACTTGTAAGCGCGGGGCTAAAATGCGTTCGAAGGCCCTTTTGCGAACTTTTTTATTTATTTAATTTCCTTTTAAAACCATTTTTTCGACTAGACAATTCTAAAACACATTCGTTAACATTCGATAGTTATCATCTGTTTTCAGATATATTTTTAGCCTGACTGAAGATATTTTTTAGCACTGAAAGGAAGAAAACAGATTACGGAATTTATCTTAAACTTGTTAGCCCGGGACAAAACTGAGTTAATTTCCTTTTTAAAACCATTTTTCGACTTTCTGGAAACTTTAAAAACACATTCGTTAACCTGATTCGATGCTTATCTTTTTTATTATGCAACGTTTTAGCAGTGATTAATATTAAAGCACGTACATTTTAATATCGTTCACAATTTCAGTTTTCGTTTTATTTGTTCTGTTAGTTTTTAGAGGAAATATGGCAGAATGGTACTCATATTCCGCTGAAAGCTGCAATATTTTTCCTCATCAAGTTGAACAAACTGGTAAGTATTTATATTTGTTCTGAAAGCCGCTTCTTTGCCACATTTTGTAGCCCCACATAAATAATTAATCGACTAATTTTCCGAATGTTTCTTTGTCGCGCGCACTTAATTTTAAAGGACACTCTCCCGGCTAATATATCGTGTTTTCATGATTATGGCCAGGAGCTTACTTTTAGCTTAGAACTTAGAATCAATTACACCCATTATCTTGAAATACCAAGAAAAAGTCGCCAAAAGTGATTAACGCAAAGTTATGAAATGTAATCCACTTCCATCCTTGCAATCCTGCACTTTATCTCCAAACTACTGTCGATTCTGCTTTGCTGTATAGAATCTTTTTATCCAATTAAATTGTATATTAAGTGGCATTTGGCGATATAACATGGAAATAAAATAAGCGAAATTTCGTTATTTCAACTTTTATTTAACTTTCAAACTTATAAAGGAGACGACAGCTGTCATTTCATACTCATTTGCTAAACTTGTGAATTTTTTCTTCGCCAGAATTAAATACTACTCAATCCGATGATTCCGATTCTTGGAATATTGAATTACCGGGAGGAGGGTTCATCAAGAAACCTGGGTCTGAGTTACATTCTCCTTTGGCTCAGTTGGACGAGTTTGCAACACCCGAGGTAAGCATGCTGGGAACGAGTTGACCGGATCATAAAATAGAGACATTCCAATATGTACAGTGTTTTAAAATAAGGTTCTGATTGCTAAAGATCAAAATATCAATAATGAAACTGGGTGAAATTAGTGAAAGATTGAGATTGCTGAGCTAAGGCGCCTGAACACGAATATCAGTTTTGTCTGTCAGTTTAATTCGAGTGAGGGGGAGGGGAAGGGAGAGGGCTTATTCAAGTGCTTTACGTGACTTTCCCACTCCTCGCGCGCAAACGCGTATTCAGTTTCAGTTTCAGTTTATTAAGTGTCAATAGGAGACCCTAATCTGACACTGGGGTGGTCAGCGGTAGGCCTGCTTATTTTAGTTATTTACACACAATTTGAAATTAATTTTAAAAAGTGTTCAGGTGTTGATGCCTGTATCACAGAACCAGGCAAGGAATTCCACACTGGGATGGTTCTTACAAAAAAAAGAGTTCTTATAGGCATCAATTGAAGTTAGTATGTGTTTGTTATTAAGGTGGTGCTGCGTTCTACTTGATTCCACGTCGCTTCTCACTTGTGTGTAATCCAGAGCGTGCAATCCAAGCCTTTTAACAAATCCATCGTTGCAGAGAAAAACTGAGCGACTTTGCTCTTTTTTCTGTTTTATAGGAAAGGCAGACACTCATGGATGAGCTTGACAAGCTGTTGGATGATCGAGCGACCCGGGAAAAAAACCTTCAAGACATGGTAACCGAAGAAGATTCATTGAGAAAAAGTTTGAACGAAGTAAACGAAGCTCTAGATATTCAAACCGTTGAGTTACAGAAACTTACAGAAACTATGCGAACAAATAGATTGAAGATGGAAGCGAGAATTAAAGAAAAGAAAACACGTCTGGCGGAACTGAAGGAATTTTTCTCCTCTGTTGAGAAGGAGGAACGGCGAAACGCTGGCTATAAGATCGTAGCCAATGAAAGCCGCTACTTGAGAAGGCGAATTTCACAACTCAAAGATGACAAGAATGTTCTTAAAAAGAAGGTGAAGGATCTTGGCGACATGAAGGAAATTGCGAAGAAACGATACAAGTTGTTGGTCGACGAAGAGAAGACATTTTGGTTGAGAATTAGCGAGAAAGTGCAGTGGATGGCTGAAAATGGCTACCGGCTTGACGTGGGGATTCACACTGAGGTTAGTTTAAAAGCATTTTTAAAGAGTTTTTACGGACACTATCTCCACGTGTCTCAGCGATTGACTATTCTAAGAGGTGCAATGCATATGGAGCACCAGCGCAACAAATGGGGCAGACTCGTACCCAGTCTACGTTATTTAAATATATGATTTTGGGGCGAGAGGAAATTGGATCCTAGTACATTGAGGCGCGTGGTATCAACATTTTCTTCGTTCAAAATGACGTCGCGAAGAATTATGGAGTATTTTGTCACGTAATTGGCAGCCACTTTTTGTGTTCTATCAATCTGGAATCTCTTTATCTAGCGGAATGAAGACATTTCATCAGGTATCATTCCATAAAAATTGGATTATTTCGGCAGCCTTGTCGAGGGGTGCAGGTGTCACAAGGCCGCCGTTTTGAAAGTGTAGAAGGGGACTGGGGACGAGGTGTCATGAGAGGAGACGAGAAAAGTCAAAATGCCGTGTAGGTGTCTGAATATAGTAAAAGTAAAAACGGCAAACTGATCCTTACGGCAAGAAGAAAAGATAGAGACAGAAGTGAAATAAAAAAACAAACAGTTGAATATATTTGAATATATTTGTTGAATATATGTTGTTGTTGTTGTTGTTTTTTTACCGTCAACAGTCAACGGAAACGGGAAAGCGTTAGATATATATGTATGCATTTCTCTGTTCTTGACTGCTTAATCACTGCGAAATATTACCTCAGAGACAGAGCGACCAAGACCAGTCATCCAGCGACAAAACGGAGATTTAGCTAAAAACAGAACGAAGGTGCAGTTAAAGAGAACGATCTGAGAGAAGTTTGCCATCTTTAAAGATCGTGAACTCCTCTCGGATCGCTTTCTTTACCTTAAAAGCCAACTTCGACAAAACAGATATCAAATATACTTGGCGGCGAGTTTTATTTACGGGTAGTTTATTAGTGCCAGGAAACGACCCAACGAGCTTACAGCAAAAGAAAACTCACAGCTATAAACAAGGGCGAAACTAATGAATGCGGGCAAATAATTAGAATTTTTGCTTCGCCTGCAAGCCGTTACGTTCTTTTTTAGAATAACTGTGGAGGGGCGGCCCTTTAGTGGTTAGCGCGTGTGCCGTTATGTTGTTTTCTTAGACAAAAACGTTTCTACTCATTGTCTCTCTTCATCCAGGTTTATAAATGGGTACTTGGGTACCGTTGCGACGTAATGGTGGGGGTGATGACCATGCATCCACTAGCATCCCATCCAGGGGAGAATAGCAATACTGTTAGATGTTTCATGCTACACAAATCGGGTGAAGCTCTGGCTGAGTGGGTATCCTGTGGCTCATGTGCGACATTACCTTTAACCAGTGCAGTGGTAGGGGTAGAAATTGTCACAGCAAACAATAAAACGAGCAAACGATAAAAAGTGCCATTATATTACACTAATCCACGGAGAATAAAGTATATAACCGGTAACTTGCAAGTATTTTTGCAAACACTGGCTTTTTCAACCTGAAATTAACGGGTATATTTTCCTATAAGTGTTAAAGAAGTTTTTGATTAACTGGTGAAAATTTTCGTGTTTGCTTAACAATTATCCTTCTACCTGTTTGTAGGCGGGCTCTGACATTAAAGAAAACAATACTAGTATAAAAGTTGAGCAGCCTCAGATAATTCCTTCATCCAATCCTACAAAACCTACTGACTGCAGTCAAGTATGCAACAGAGAGGAAATTGACACTACCGAACGAACAGGTAAATACAATTTAAATCTTTTGGTGTAGCTATTCTTTAGTTTTACGTATGTGCTTAAAGTGAAGTTTAAAGGCAAACGGTTATTATTCCCAGTTTGTCTGTTCTTAGTTCCCGGACAATAGTTAAGGGTCTTTCTAATTTTGTTTTTCACAGAATGTGCGGAAGGTATTCAGATGGAGTTACCGGGAAGAAACTTGAAAGAGTGTAGTGCGAGTAGCGCCAAGCCCGTCGAGACATGTGTATGTATATGTTTTGAGACTATTTTTAAAATACATTTTTAAACGCAAAAAGAAGAAGATCAAAGATACGTTGGCAATAGAGAACAAAAGGTAACGTCGACATCAGAAAAACTGGTAACGTCGACATCAGAAAAACTGTCAGTCTACAACGTATAAAAGATAAGCAATTTCAAACGAGTCCTTCATCAAATCTTACAAAACCTGCAGACAGCAAAGTAAGCAACAGAGAGGAAATTGACACTGCCGAACGTGGTTCCCAGTCGAATTACGGTCACTTCGCTCCAAAGTCAGTTCAACCCCCCCCCCCCCCCCCTTCCCTCAGATCCCCCCCTCCCCTCCCCCCCCAAAAAAGTTAGATCGCCCCCCAGCGAAGTGACCGGATTTCGCCCAGTCCGTCGAGACATGTGTCGTGCAGTTGAACTTCCATGTGCGACCACGACTCCTAAGTTTTTCCAAGATACCAAATTTCTTGCAGACAAACTATAGTCCAAATCTCTCGTAAGCGACCGCGACCACTTTCAACCCTGGTGAATTGAATTTTTCTATTGTTTTTAACCTCTGGTAAGCATCCACTCGCCCATATTTCGATGTCACTGCAGACACGAATTGAATAATGTGTTACAGTACAATTGCATGCGCTGATAGGTGTTTTGTACATTGAAATTACCACAGGTTCATATTATAAAGAGACAGGTTGGTATGATTCACAGTTGAGACCCCTGTGGTCTGACCTCTCGTAAGGGACCACCTTGGCTTTGCATTTGGGTGTCGCCTACGGGATGTTCGACTGTAATAATAAAAGCAATACTGTATTTGACCTGATAACTTTAAGATAACCATAAGCTCTATTTTTGCATTTAGGGTGTGTATTGAGATTTTTTTTAATTTAAAAGAGTCTATATATTTTAGAATAACCATCGCAATAGAATTGGAGTGGAAAGAGCCAGCGAACACCAGTTGTTTGTCATAGCAGACCGTAAAAAATTATCATTCAACCTAAACCGTACCAACCTGCTGACATGAACCCTTCAAACCCCAACATCACAGAACAAATTCTCCTTTCTCTTCACCATGTTTCTTATGGAAGCAGTGGGGAGACGTTGTTGAAATGTCAAGAGAATTTATCTTGGGTGATCCTGTCCTTAATTCTCATGAACTCTCGGATTGATTAAGCATTGATATCACAAGGAGAAATTTGATGCTGATCACTACTGGGGATTAAAGGGTTAAAGTATACGGCAACCAATAATCTGAAAGTAGTCTTGCAAACACTATATTTTTAAATCTCACTTAAACAATTGTTTTTCTTCCATCTGTTGTAGATTGCAAACCGCTCCGAAACGAATGAAGATAATACTAACACAAGAAAAGAACAATCTAAAACGAGTTCTTCGTATAATTCTACAAAACCTACAGACAACGAAACATGCAACCAAGAGAAAATTGACGTTACCAAACGTACAGGTGAAATTCCTTTTTTACTCTGATATTAGCTTATCTAGCCGAAATCGCCTAAAGTGAACTTCAAAGGGAAGCAATTTTTTTATGTTTTCTCAGTCTGTAATACTTGTGCAACAGTTCAAGTTCCTTCTAATTTTATTTTCTACAGAATGTACGGAAGGTATTACACACCATGATAGTTTGCAAATGGAGTTACCTGGAGGAGACTCAAAAACCAGCACAAGTAACGCCCAGTCGGTCACAAGATGTGTCGAGATAGTGAAAACTAAAGTAAGTAATTGTTTTTTCAAAATTCTTAACTTTTCAACCTCATTCAGGAATTCTTTTTAGCCGTTAATTGGCTTAAGAGAGTCGAGACCCTCTTCTATAACGGTACACAGTAAATTATAAAATAACTCAAGTGTTTTAGCTTTAAAAAGTGAAGCTGATTCGATGTCTAAAAGTTTAGAAACGAGGTGTTTTAAGCGAAATGATTCTGGTAGAATGGCGCAATAGGCAAAAAGTTGTGAATCCAAGGACTATAAAGTAAATCCATATTCATTTCAAGCGCTAAATTGGCACAAAACTCGGTGACTCTGAAATGTGTTCTTTACTGGTTCCAATTGGGCCGTCTTATTTCGGGCGATGTAGCAGCTGTCGTAAGGTCTCACACCATTGGTTCGATACCCTTCGAGAGAACAATACAACAAACAATAGAAACAATGCCGGCTCCTAGCCCTAAAACAGAAGCAGCCACAAGGCCTTAAGGAATAGACTGCTACACTGCCGCTTATTTCAGATACCATGTACCTCTTCAGAACCTCTAATTGCATCGGAACTGGGTATCACGTACATGTACTGTTTTCTGGGCTAGGGTCCATTGTTCTGTTGTTTGTTCTATTGTTTTCTCAGCCAATCCTGTGAGGCGCTCCGAGACGTACATGCCGTACATGCATGACGTACATACATGACGTACATGTCGTACATGACGTACATGCCGCCTGTCTTACATGTATTTTAAAACTTCAACGTTCACAGGGTCTTCCGTCTGAAAGACATGTCTTCAGTTTCAAATAGCGAGTCGCTGCAAATGCAGTGCATTTTACCGCAGCACTTTTGCCATTTGCTCTTCTATTATGATTATCCGCTAAACGGTATGTATTTCTCTGTTGTAGACGGAGGAAAATTACTGCAGTGACAAAGCAAGTGACGTAGAACTTAAACAATTCCCCAGTGACAACGCGGGAAAGTTAGGTGAACTTGAGGAAGGTGCAGTTCAAGAAGATGACCGTGAAGACCTTAGCAAACAAAAGGTAACAATCGGGAAAATGAAACAACGAGTACCGAATTTAACAACCTAAAAATCATCAAAAGTGATGCACACAAAAAAATATGAACTAAAAAGACAAAACAACGACTAAAAAAACTCAGAATTTAACCAGATTCTTGACCGCCTGTCACGAAATCAAATTTGATAACTGTAATCCACTTCCATCCTTGCAATCCTGCACTCTTTCTGCAAAGTACTGCTTCTGTTTTGCTCTATAGAATATTTTTATCCAAGTTTAGTTGAATATTTAGTGGCATTTGGAACATGGAAATAAGGCAAGCGAAATTTTATTATTCCGGCGGCCCCTACGAAGCATCTCTTCCAAGAAAGAACCCCTCCCCTCCGGACCTCAAATGGAACATCACTCTAATCAAGAGTTTCCTTCGAATAGTTTTCAGTTGAGTGTCGAAAGTAATTTCACTTTTTGCTTTGGTTTGGCACAGCTAAGCTTTGTAATTGGCTAAAAAATCTCGCGCTACTTTCTCAACCAATCAGAAGTAAAACCAAAACCAATTGCGAGTTGCTCGCCCGCGTTTTCCCGCGCTTGGCGCCGGCGACATGTATTTGCTTCGAGTGATGATTGGTTCATTGGATTGTTTACGACTGTTGTGATTGGCCAGAGTAATTACTTTGGTTTTGATTTTACGACATTCAAGTGAAAATCGCTCTATACGATGAAAATTGTCACCATTTTTTTGTTTGGTTCTTTAAAGTGAAGTCAATGAAACTAGTATTGCATTCAAACGAATAATTTCTCTATTCTTGGTTGCACGCGCGGCAAATTTACAATTAAACACTCTGGCACTTTTTGTATGTGCCACTGATGAACGCGATCAGACTTAATCTATCTTTTTATTAACGGTTCAATGTGTTTAATTTCAGGCAGGATGTTTTGACTGGTTTAAAAAGTTTGTACGGAGAACAGTATTTAGATCTAGACGATCTAGAAATCATGAGAGGTCAAAGAAGTTCCAAGAAAGTGAACTGACTGTCTGAACTTTCGCTGAACTGAATGAGCGGGAGAATGGATTTTTTGTGTAGTCTTTAAACCAAAAATATATATATTTCTTTTATTTTAAGCATATCATTCGGGACGCGTTCGATTGACGGATTATTTGTAAAGCTTGTGATGGTGATAGTGGAAAGACTAAAAGTTAGAGCTGTGTCACTTGAGGTCAAACTTTAACTTGGTAAAATGAGGTAATATGGCTTTGAGTCTTTCGTTTAGGCGACTTTTGAGTCTGTGATTGAAATTCTTTAGTGTGCTTTTCCAAAACAAAGGTTGTGATCGCATAACCAGTGTGTTCCTCTGATGCTGTTCATTTTCATTGGTTTGTAAAGACTCGACATTTTTTAAAAGCATGAATAAACTAGGTGCAAAGCTGCCTCGTACCCAATAGTTGCGCGCGCAAGGAAATTTCAAGTTAACGCAAAGGGTCACGTTAAATATTCCCAAGGTGTTTTGCGTGCTTCGTAAATTCGTTCTCAAGCCTCCTCTCGATCCGATCTTTTATAGAGCACGCCTGGGTACAAGGCAGGGTGGGAAGGGTCATCTCCAAGAAACATTGCACAAACGCTGATTTTGTCATGATCTTTGAAGATAGATTAAAGATCACTTCAGAATCAGCGTTTGTGCATTGTTTGATGACTCTGTTTCAAGTTTAATCTTTTAATTGTCGAAATCTTAATTAAAGGGGCTATGTCGCGAGGATGGCGGGTGTGTACTGGGTACTAACAACTTGAAAAACGTCCAGTGGCTTTTTATCAAGTTGGTGGCCATTACTGTCGAATTCGCTGCAATCCGTTCCATCCCGTCGTATTGCGTGGAAGGATAGATCTCAAGTTTACAAATTAGTTAGAGTATTTACTTGGCTAGATTTTTGTTAAATTATTTCTGCGATTTGTTAGTCGTACCTTCGAAAAATTCGATGGCTTCCAGTAGTGGTGGAAGTTGGGGAGGAATTTAAAAGCGAAATCAATCGTGTGTTTGTTTACCTCGCGTGGTTCGACACGAGTGCAAGCGCGATAAAAATTGCCGCGATCCGGGAGGGAACAATAGAAATTTGACATGTGTGACGTCAGGTGACGTCACATGACAGGAACTCATTGCGCAGACTCACCTTGCGACATAGCCCCTTTAACATGTTCTATTAGAGGTTGGTTTTAGTTTTTTCCTTCAGCTGCCAGAGTAATACTTTTCAAAAGTATATTATTTCATTTCAATGATATTCCTGATTTCGTCAATCGAACGCGCCCTTAATTGTGTTGTGTGATATTATCAATTTGTAAAAAATATATATTAAATTAAGGAAAACGACTTTTATTAAAGGAATTGAACAATTTATTTAGTCTTTTTTCATGTCTTCCGTCCAACTGGAATCCAGTCTCATTCATTTTGTGAGGAAAACTTGGAGAGGTTTTCCTTGAACACATATAAGTGATGACGAAAGAGGGAGGGGGGGGGGGGGAGACAACCTCGTTCCCAGGGCTTTTACCTTCGAGAGAGAGGCCGCCCCTCTCTCGAAGGGAAAAGCCCTGGGAACGAGGTTGGGGGGCGGGGGGGAGTGGAAATCTAAGACTGGAAAACATTTCCAGCACTTCGTGCCCTATTTTTTGGCGAGATAATGGAGGGGTGGGCAGGCCCAAGATCCGCCACTGCTTGCAACGTGCGTATAGGCTAAGGCCACATGATAAGCGTTTTCAATCCATCATATTGTATCAAGTATACGGGAACTGAAGTCCCTCATTTCTGAGTAATGTCCAGGAATTGACACTGACGCGGTCTATAAAAGTTCACCATAACACACACAATTCTTTCACATATGAATTATTGATATACAGCTGGAGTTTTTCTCAAATACAACGCGCGCGTTCATTGGTTGATTCATGGTCACATGACGTAAAACCTGATGTAATGTCCGTCTTTTCGTTTGAACGACAGTTTCAGATTGTTAGAAACAAATCGCCGAAAACGTCATTTCTTAGTGTGTCACGTGATAAAATAGAGAGTATTTTGGGGTCTTTCTGCGTGTACCGGTACTTATTGTCTTCTATTGTTTGTGAGGTATTGTATTTTTGGTCTTGTTTTGCATTTGTATTATCGTTGTTGATGCCGCATTGTTTTTTTTACTAGTTTTTAACAATTGTGTACCGTTTTCGCGTTAATTTCCTTTGTTTTGCTTTCGTTTATTTTGCTCATCGTGCTTTCGTGCTATTTATATTCTGTTAGGTTTTTTCCGCATAATCGCGCTTTCTTTTAGTTTAGCCTTATATGTACTCTGCCATTTTCGTTAGTAGGCGCTGTTTGCTTCGTTTAGTATCAACGTTCAATTTGTATCGTCGTTCTTCTTTTGTCCGTTCGTTTCGGAGTTTCCTGCCATACAACGTTTGTAAGTGTCTTTCTTTACCGTTATGTTATTTTGTATTTTTTGTACACGCTTTTTACTTGTATTTTTATCTTTGTTTAGCAACCGCATCCACCGTATAATGATTAAAGACTTCGTTATTATTTGCGTGTTGACGTTTGGCTGCTATATTCGTTGAAACGTTACTTGGATCCAATCGAAATTACGGGAGCCAACTGTACAACGGAACAAATATTTCGGAATGGACAACGTCAGTTTGGATAGTTTAGACCTGGATTCGGACGCCGACGGCGAGATCAGAGAGCCGAGACGAAGACAGCGAACCGAAAAGGGAAGAGAATACATTGCCCATCTCCGTTGGCGGGATTGCCAGTTAATCGGAAAGAAGATTCAGCGACAGATAAAGGAGATAAATTCGTTGTCGAACAATGTAGAAAACGTGACTGTCATCGAAGGAAATCTTTCTTCATTTCGCATCACCGTTGAGGAATTCAAAGGATTCGTTGCAGCGCTATTACGAGACCTCGACACCGACGAAGAGTTAAGCATTGCTAACGACTGGTATGCCGAGCAAAACAAATGCATCAACGATTTCATCGAGAAAACAGTCCGTTGGATTTCATCAGCTAAGGATTCGATCGAACAGAATTTAGAGGAGAGATCGCAAGTCAGCTCTAAGCACACTCGTGCGTCACGTCGCTCGCAAGCGTCTTCAAGACCTTCAATTACCACTCGTAGAGCTAAAGAAAAGGCAAAGGCGGCGGAATTAATGACAAGAGTTGCCATGTTGGAGCGGAAACAAGAGTTGGAGAAAACAGCCGAGAAATTACGTTTAGAAGAACAGTTAGCAGTTGCACAAGTTCGAGAGTGCGTGTTTGCAGAAATGGAAGATGGCGCCGAAAGTGATTTACGCCCTCGAACGACCACGCCTTTGGAAACCTCACGTGCTCAGGCGACTCCTATTTCTGGATCGGAGTTTCCGCCCTTGTCAGTAACTTTAGCCACTCCAGCTTCGTTCACTACTCCGCCTACCTTCTCCGCATCAGCTACATTCACCAATCCGTCCGTGTCAAGTACCTTCACCACTCGAGCTTCTTTCACTACTCCAGTTGTTCTCACCGCTCCAAGTTTATCGTCGATTCCTGCACCTAATTACGCTAAAGGCCGTTACAATGTTCCCGAGGTGAAGATTCCTCCAAAGCCCGCTCAGCAGATTCAGTTTTGTGACGTTCTTCAGGAACAAAACAGGTTAACCAAACTGTTGGCCGAACAACAACAACGAAGCTTGTTGCCTTCTTTGACACTGACTAAGTTTACTGGCGACCCGTTGGAATACTCCACGTTTATTAGAAGCTTTGAGTCGCAAGTTGAGGCTAGAGTCAGCGCCAATGATGTCCGCTTACAATACCTGGAGCAGTACTTACAAGGAGAGCCAAAAGATCTTATCAAAGGATGTCTCCACCTCGATCATCATAGTGGTTACGAAGAAGCAAAGAGACTTTTGAAGGAGAAATATGGCGATCCATACAAGATATCGAACGCGTACATTAAGAAGATCAACGAGTGGCCTTGTATACGAGCAGGCGATGATCGAACGTTGGACAGATTCTCCGTATTTCTCACCCAGTGTCGGAGCGCAATGTCAACCTTGACCTTTCTATCCATCCTCGACCACCCTCACAACCTGCAAAGTATGGTGACAAAGCTTCCATTTTATCTTCAAGATCGATGGCGTCGAGAGGCGAATAAGAAGAGAGTTGCTAGAGGAGAGATACCCACCTTTACCGATTTCGTGAGCTTTGTAAATGCAGAAGCGGGAATCGCAACCGACCCAGTCTTCTCGAGAGAAGCTCTCCGCCGCCTGGACAGTACCTCAGAACGATCTGACCGTTCCAATAGAGGCAAGGGTTCTGGTAGAACAAGACCTCCTGGAGACCGAACTCGTGACCAATCTCACTTCTCCAGTCATGCAACAGATGTGACCGCTGACCGAAGGACTGCCGATGTAATGAGGGACTTACGTAATCTCATCAGTCTCTGCAAACTTTGTGGCAGAGGCCATGACTTGGATGACTGTCAAGCCTACCTGAAGAAAACGCTATCAGAGAGGAAAGAGTTCCTTAGAGTAAAAGGGTTATGCTTCGCGTGTTATGAAATCGGCCACAGATCTAACGGATGTGCCCAGAGACGTACTTGCAAGAGATGTTTGCGTCGTCATCCCACAGGTCTTCATGATGACAATTTCCGTCCCACTCAGCCAGACTCAGAACAGCAGAGCGTGCCTCATGTACGAGAAGAAGGTGAAACGGTTAACGCTTCGACTGAAACTGAAGCTGCTTACAATGCTACAGGTGCTGGAAACTCTGTTTCAACTGTGCCCATAGTTCCCGTTAGAGTGCGATCCCCACTACGCGAGGTCCTTACTTATGCTATGCTGGATACGTGCAGCACGGGTACTTTCCTTCTGGAGGACTTGGCGGTTAGCTTAGGCGTGACAGGCAGCGATACCCAGTTGGTGGTCAAGACCGTTAATGGTACGAAGAGTCACAATGCTAAAGTCCTAAATGGTTTAGTCGTCACGGACTTGAATGGAAGCAACGCTGTCCAGCTACCCAAGACCTATACCAGGGAAGACCTTATCTCGTGCGAGAATGTGCCATCACCTGAAATTGCCTTCAAATGGAAACACCTTGAACGTATTGCAGGAGACATTCCACCTCCGTTACTTGATGCCAGGATTGGCTTGTTAATTGGCACAAACTGTCCAAAGGCTCTCGAGCCAATAGATGTTCTGGCGAGTGAAGATGGTGGTCCGTTTGCCATAAAGACGTTCGCTGGATGGGCAGTAGTTGGCCCCCTGTACATGTCTAACAAGGAGCACCAGATGGTAAATTGCAATAGAATCGCTGCTGAAGAAGTAGGTACAAATAGACACCTCGAACATCATTTCATGGTTGAGAGTCGAGTCAAAGAGATTGTAACGCCGCAAGCACTAAACATGTTGCTAGAACAAGACTTCAGCGAACGTATTGGCGACAAAGAGCAAGAGTACTCACTAGAAGACAAGAAGTTTCTAAAGATAGTTAACCGTGAAGTTCGACGCACAGAGGATGGCCATTACGAAATTCCTCTTCCCTTCCGCTGTGATGTTCCTTCATTTCCTGAAAGCAGGCAGCAAATTCTTGAAAGAATGGAATGGTTAAAGAGGAAGATCAGCAAGAGCGAGAAGATTCACGAAGATTATACTACCTTCATGAATGGCATCGTTGCTCAGGGTTTTGCCAGTAGGGTTCCGCCAGATCGTTTAACCACAAAGCCAGGCCGAGTTTGGTTCATTCCACATCACTGCGTGTATCACGCCAAGAAGCCGAATAAGATCAGAGTTGTCTTCGACTGTAGCGCCAGATTTGGTGGTGTATCGTTGAACGACCAGTTAATTCAAGGACCAGATCTAACGAATCGATTGGTTGGTGTCCTTAAAAGGTTTCGTCAAGGTCCAATAGCCTTCATGGGGGACATTGACGCCATGTTCCATCAGGTTCGGGTACCTGATAGCCATCGAGACTTTCTTCGTTTCTTGTGGTGGCCGGAAGGAGATTTAACTCAAGACCTGAAAGAGTATCAGATGAATGTCCACTTGTTCGGTGCCGTCTCCTCACCGAGCTGCTCGAACTTTGCGTTGTTAAAGGCTGCTGATGACACTGAGAAGGTGGTTGGTTCAGAGACAGCTGATGTACTAAGGAAGAATTTCTACGTTGACGACTGTCTTCGCTCTGAAGAAACAGAAGACTTCGCCATCCAAAGAATACGTGGCGTTCGCGATGCCTGCGCACATGGAGGCTTCAATTTAGCCAAGTTTGTTAGTAACAGTAGAACCGTACTGGAAAGTGTTCCGGAAGAAGCCCGCGCCCAAAATGTCAAATCTCTGGAATTGAGTAATAACATCTTATCGGTAGAGAGAGCTCTTGGCGTACAATGGGCCATCGAATCAGACACGTTTGGCTTCAGAATCATCCTCAAAGACCAGCCGTTAACTCGGAGAGGCATACTGTCCACCGTATCTTCCGTTTATGACCCCTTAGGAATTGCAGCACCCGTTCTGTTGGTCGGGAAGCAGATTTTACAAGACCTGTGTCGTAGGAAGCAAGGCTGGGACGAAGAGGTTGACGAAGAGTTCCGTGCACGTTGGAAAAGTTGGAAAAGCCAGTTGCCTGCCCTGGAGCGTTTCTCGATGGAGCGATGTTTAAAGCCCACGAACTTTGGTACTGTAGTCTCCAGACAAGTCCATAGTTTCTCAGATGCTAGCTCTACTGGTTATGGTCAAGTATCATACCTTCGAATTGAGAATGAGAAGGGTGATATCCATTGTGCGTTCCTTATGGGGAAAGCCCGCGTAGCACCTGTTAAGGCCATGACGATCCCACGTCTTGAACTCACCGCCGCAACAGTGTCAGTACGTGTGGGAGAAATGATTGCCAGTGAGTTGGATGAACAGGTTGAAAGTAAGACTTATTGGACAGATAGTACAACTGTGCTGAAGTACATTCGGAATGAGAAGAAACGTTTCCATGTGTTTGTAGCGAATCGCGTACAGGCGATACGAGAAGCCACGAGTCCCGAGCAATGGAAGTATGTTGAGTCGAAGGTTAACCCAGCCGATGATGCCTCGCGTGGACTAAAGGGCTATGAGCTCTCGAAAGAGCATCGTTGGATCACGGGTCCGAATTTCCTGTGGCTACCTGAGAGTGAATGGGCTCAAATTCCTTACGACTTGGGTGTGTCAGCCGATGATCCTGAAATCAAAAGGGTTCAAGTGCACAGTCTAGTCATTGACGAAAGCTCCGATCTCTTGAAACGGCTTACACGCTTTTCTGATTGGCGATGCATGAAGCGTTCTGTCGCCTGGATGCTCCGTCTCGCGAATAAGGAGAGTCACACCGTACCGGATAAAGCAGCAGATAAAGCCGAAGATTTCGCGAAGTTGAAAGGAAAGCCCATAAGAGTGGACGAAGTAGAAAAAGCCGAGACAGCAATTCTTAAAGTGGTCCAGAAGAGTGCGTTTCCCACAGAGATAGAAGCACTAAAGAAGATTAAACGTGAAGATTGTGAGAACGACCGCCACTATGAGAAATCCAAGAAGCATGAAATTAAGAAATCAAGTGTTCTGTACCGCCTTGATCCGTTCCTGGACCAGAATGGCCTTTTACGTGTTGGTGGCAGGCTTAGCAAGTCACAAGAGTTTCCCGAAGATTTCAAGCATCCGGTGATTCTCCCTAAAAGAAGTTCCGTTGTAAACCTGATAGTTCGTGATGCTCACAAGAAGGTCGCCCATGCTGGCAGAGGGATAACGCTGAGTGAGTTACGAAGTCAGTATTGGATTGTTAACGCTAATTCGGTTGTCAGACATTTCATCTCAAAGTGTGTTGTGTGTCGTCGCCTTCGTGGTACATCAGGTGAACAAAAGATGGCTGCCCTTCCGCGTGAACGAATAACACCTTCTCCTCCTTTCACTTATTGTGGAGTCGACTACTTCGGTCCGTTTTTCATAAAGCAAGGAAGAAAAGAGGTTAAGCGGTATGGGGCCGTATTTACCTGTCTTGCAAGCAGGGCAGTACACATAGAAACAGCCGAATCGCTGGAAACAGATTCTTTCATCAACGCCCTACGACGGTTCATAGCTAGAAGAGGGCCAGTACGTGAAATAAGATCGGATCAAGGAACCAACATCGTGGGAGCAGCAAACGAGCTTAAGAAGGCCTTAGAAGAGATGGACCACAGTGTTATCCAGAGGAGTTTATGCAGAGACTTCAAAGCTGATTGGATTATCCGGTGGAAGAAAAATCCCCCAGCAGCGTCCCATATGGGTGGCGTATGGGAGCGCCAGATACGTTCCATTTTATCCGCGCTCTTGAAGGAATTTGGCCATTGCCTAAATGATGAGACGTTTAGAACATTGTTGACCGAGGTGGAGTGCATCATAAATAGTAGACCACTTACTGTTCCATCGAGCGATCCTGACGATTTGGACCCGCTTACGCCCAATCACATCTTGATTATGAAGTCAAGGGTCGTAATGCCTCCCCCAGGAAATTTTCAGAAGGCTGATGTCTACCTACGGAAAAGATGGAAACGCGTGCAGTACCTGTCAAATGTCTTCTGGTCTAGATGGAGGAAAGAGTATGTCCAGAGTCTTCAGCAGAGAGTTAAGTGGAATCGCCCAAGAAGGAATCTTCAAAGTGGTGACCTTGTGTTAATCGTCGATGATCGCGTGGCGAGAAATGAGTGGAATTTGGCTCGCGTTGTTGATACAAATCCGGATTCTAATGGACAAGTACGTTCGGTCAGAGTTGCCACAGCCACGACAACCTTGGATCGTCCCATTGACAAACTTGTGTTGATCATGGAGAATGAAGAGTAAAGACTCGGGGTATTCCCAGCCAGAGGAGCCATAAGTTCAGAATTAAGCTACGAACTCAACTGTTTTTAAAGACTTATAAGTGACTCACTAAGTGACTTAAGAGTTATATAACTCTTAGGGGAGCCAGATGTTGATGCCGCATTGTTTTTTTTAATAGTTTTTAACAATTGTGTACCGTTTTCGCGTTAATTTCCTTTGTTTTGCTTTCGTTTATTTTGCTCATCGTGCTTTCGTGCTATTTATATTCTGTTAGGTTTTTTCCGCATAATCGCGCTTTGTTTTAGTTTAGCCTTATATGTACTCTGCCATTTTCGTTAGTAGGCGCTGTTTGCTTCGTTTAGTATCAACGTTCAATTTGTATCGTCGTTCTTCTTTTGTCCGTTCGTTTCGGAGTCTCCTGCCATACAACGTTTGTAAGTGTCTTTCTTTACCGTTATGTTATTTTGTATTTTTTGTACACGCTTTTTACTTGTATTTTTATCTTTGTTTAGCAACCGCATCCACCGTATAATGATTAAAGACTTCGTTATTATTTGCGTGTTGACGTTTGGCTGCTATAATCGTCGTTCTTTGTTCCTTTTGTTTTACGTCATCTGTGCTCCGGTACACACAGAAAGAACCGTATTTTGGCAGTTTTGTCCTAGTCCATTTCGACAAGTTGTTAGGATCTTTTCTTACGACCCCCTCCCAAGATTTCTAATGGGCCAGTCTTTATTTACTTTTACGAGTCGTCTTACCCGTTTCTTGCGGAAATTGTTCACTGAGTGAAAAAAGATTAAATCTTATCTGCGCTTTTAGATTTCATAAAAAACGCGTTTCATCCCGGGATGGTATTTCAACCCTGTGCAGAAGACAGAAATGAACTCATCCCAGGACAAAACATGTAAAGAGCAAAAAGGAAATGACCAGATACCGATATAAACTCATCCCTGGCAGGGGCGTAGCTACCTGTACGCACGTACGCACGTGCGTACCTGAAAAAGTCGAAAAATAAGAAAGATTTGGGACTTGAGGGTGGGGGGAGGAGGTAGGGGGAGTGTTTGAAAACAGTGATTGTGCGTACCTCTGAAAAAGTCCTGGCTACGCCCCTGCCTGGACGAAAAATCCCATGTAAACGGGCCCTGAATTTCTGCGCGTTGCGTTTGGGAAAGATATATAAAAAAACGTTCATCTCGTAAACGGTCTTTCTTGGTAGTTTGCTATTTCCATCGGCTCTTTTGTTCCTTTAAGGTGTTTCCCTCCAGTTTCCGTGTTGCCGCACCTATCATTTTTGAGCGGCCGTTTAACTAACTTCCCTTTATTGAATTAGTATAAAACTTACACAAAATATTATACAAAGTTTGAAGTTTATATGAATGTAAAATTTTGTAAATCGGATTTAAAATTGCGGAGATAAACGAGAAATATTGAAATCACTCGAGTCTAAATTCCGAGCGATTGCGATGGCACCTAGAAAAATCAAAACTATTACGATAAACTATGACATATGGCAAACAAAATATCTAAAAATTAGAAACTTTTGTCAAGCCGATTTTGGGTAAATCAGAAAAACATTTCGAACTTGTGATTTTGCATGTGTATGAGCACATCCATAAGTTCCTCAATTAAGCTTATAAAAGTTTAATTTCTCAATCTCAAATTTACGCCAAAATGTGTGTTTAGTGTATGAGATGAAACTATGAAAGTTTGAAAGCGTTTCTCGTTTTAGTTTTGGAGATTCGATTTTCTATAGGAAACCATAGTTTTTTGACTAAGTCCTTGATATTGTAGTTTTAGCGCTTTTCTACATATTTCAAAAACCGCGAGATAGATTTTTTTAAAACTTTTATGGTCGTTTCTTTATAATATGAACAACATTGTCTCGAAGTTTCATCTTGATTGAAACATTGCAACATGGTCAAATAAAATAATAAAGTTCACCTAACGCGATTGAGACTTTGTGTTTTGATTTTTCTCGGAATTTAGACTCAAGCGATTTCAATGTTTCTCGTTTATCTCCGCAATTTTTAATCCGATTTACAAAATTGTTACAATCTTATAAACTTCAAACTAAGTACAATATTTTGTGTAAGTTTTATACTAATTCAATAAAGAAAAGTTAGTTAAACTGCCGCTTAAAAATGGTCGGTGCGGTTGCATGGAAACTGGAGGGAAACACCTTAAGCACGAATTCATCATGTTCGTCCAATGATCGTAATATTTCTGTTCCTTACATCTGAAAAATTACGTACAGAAGCGGTAATTTCTTCATAGAAATTAAAATTTCCTCGTTTCACTGTTTTTGTCCGTGCTAACAGTGCAATAAACAGTAACTCTGAGTTTTGCATTTGATGTAAACACAAAAACAGTTCGAAAATACGTGTGTGGACGAGAACCTGGTTTCACTTTTTAGGTCGAACTGGTCTATGTAATGGGATATGCGAAAACACTGGGAACGAAACTGGGTAACCACCCTTTCCAGGCGCTTTTGATAGGCAAATAAAATGGGACGTTTTCAGGATTTACAGATGATTGAGATGAATTGTTATGCCCGTCAAAGAAGCCTAAGGGGTTCCTCAGGGCAATTTATGCCGACATTGCATGCCGTTTCCTAAAGTTCAAGTTCTCTTTGCATTAAAATCGTAATCAAGTTGCCGTGAAATCGCAGCGAAAATTACCTGTAAACCACACAATCGTTTGTGTAAATGCTTCTTACCTACCAGTTAATAACGTAAAACTGTTACAAATAATAACTTACAATTGACGTATAAACTGGTTCCCCCGCAAAACGGACGTCGTCCGTTTCGCGTCCGCGAAACGACGTCTGTTTTCTCAGGCTACTGGAAACAGAGTTTATTTTGTTTAGTATAATATTTCAGCTGGCCAGACCAGCCTTCTTCAGGTACAAGTTGTTACTAGATTTACAACAATTCGAATGTGCGTGAATTAAGGTGGCTTCGTTGTTTTTTTCGGGCGCACTTGTCTATGACAAACTTTGGGTCAACGTTTTTGGCCCTAAAGCGATGGCTATAAAACTTTGCGAAAAGTGACATATATTATTTAGCAATGATAAAGCTCAATTACCCCACTATTTGATCAAAATCGCACCCAGTGAAAAATATTGCCGTTATATTTGAG
Organism: Dendrophyllia cribrosa; assembly: GCA_024195265.1. Lineage (NCBI taxonomy): Eukaryota > Metazoa > Cnidaria > Anthozoa > Scleractinia > Dendrophylliidae > Dendrophyllia > Dendrophyllia cribrosa. Next base: position 34,275,376 of record JAJLRJ010000008.1, on the reverse strand, counting down.
TTAAATGTCTGAAATCAGCTTATATTGACTTAATACTCACCCTTACCAAGTTTCATCAAAATCGTTGGAGGAGAAGTGCGGAAGGATAAGGCCATTGAAATTTAGCCCTACAATTCTCTTGAAATTTTAAATACTTGATGCTCTTTGACAAAACAATCCGCGAACGCGAATTTCTGGGAGAAGCATTCTAATGATTGCTAAATATGAATTCTAAGCCGACTGCAAATCGTGCGAAGCGTTAAAAAGTATGACTAGTTCTATAAATATTTTAAAATGCTTCAAAACCTGCTCAGTCAAATCTCCAATGCTACGTTTTCCAACATTTTTCGAAAATTATCCAGCAGTGTTTTGGCGTCAAACTCCTTCCACATGAATCTCAAGGCACTGGGAGCGATTTTAGAATACTTCGCCACTATTTACATATCCCTAAACGTTTTATAGAACGAGTCATATGATAACAAAAGGATACATTCTTATTCAACGGGATGCAAACCCGGGGATGCAAATAAGGGGCCGGGTATTCTACAGTTTAGCCAGGCACTCATGAATACTTTTGCATTGATATTTTCTGCTTGGGTTATGAGTTACTCCGCATCTGAGCTCAGCGAAGCTGACATACAAGCAGTTTTATTTATGAATACGAAATGAGCACGTGTGGAATTTAATTTATTCTAAGAATTCGCACCTTGATAAGGTGAGAATTCTTAGAATAAATTCCACACCCACTAGAACTCAAATTTAGCAAGCATTGGAAAGGCTTCTCCAGAAATTCGGGTTCGTAGATTGTTTTGTCAAAGAGCATCGAGTATTTAAAATTTCAAGACAATTTTAGGGCTAAATTTCGATGGCCTTATACTTCCGCACTGACTTCTGCTCCAACGATTTTGCTGAAACTTGGTAAGGGTATGTATTACTGAAGTCAATGTAAACTGACTCCAGAAATTTAACACAAATATAACAGCAAAAATATTCACTCGGTGTGAGATTTTGTTCAAAAAGTAGGGTTCACTTAAGCTCGATTATCACTAAAAATATTATTCCCAGTTAAATCAAATTCTACTAAATTATATATTGCTAAATAATAGCAAACTTTTCGCAAAGTTTTATAGCCATCGCTTTAGAGCCGAAAAAGTTATGATCCAAAGTTTCTTTGTCACAGAAATAACAACGGAGCCACCTTAAAATACAAGGAAAATTTCGCAATGAAGATAAAAATTGGTAACATGTGTTACAAAATTCTTCTATATTACAAAATTCGCCTTGCACATTCAAATATCACATTGTAAATCTAGTCATAAACATCTGGTACCTGAAGAAGGCTGGCCTGGCCAGCTGAAATATTGTACTAAACAAAATGAACGCTGTTTCAGCTTTGCTTTTAAGTTTTTATTTTTTTATTATACGACAGCAGGAGCCATAATCGGGGACGGAGACCGTAAGCGTGGGGCCCACGCAAACCCATGTTAAGGACGTGTTGGGCTATTTTTAGCAGAAATTGCGCCACCCTCGCGCCACCCTTGACGCAATGAGAGCGCGCGCACATACTACCTTATACGGAAAATAAAAGTCTTTCGGGTTTGTTGATTGCAGAAGCTGATTGTAAATGAAGTTTTTACGTCGATAGAAGAAAATATATATTTTTTATCTACCGTGCAGGACTCAACAGAATATTCACCAATGTCAGTTTAATCATAATTAACCTTTTTTAACAGAACGTGCAGATTGTCGAAAAAGTCATTTGATGGTCTTTTTACACTTGTTTACTTGGCTATTGAAGAGACATCCGCCAGAAGACTTTACCGACAGAAAAACTTAACTGCATTTGGCTAAACATAAATTATTTTTACGCAAATGAAAACACTAAAAACTGACCCAGTTTACGCCATTTATTCTTCAAGCCAAAAATGCTCCAAATGAACAGGATGGTTTGAGACCACTCTTTTAAAGCAGTTTTTCTATCGTAAGAAATTTTTATCAACGCGGCCGCTTCCACCAACCGGCGCAAGTTCGCTAAAATCCACTGAAACACACATAAACGTATTTGATGCCATTTCTAAAACTACTTGCTGACGTCTATTAATTTGAGAAGTAGAAGACATAGCTAATGAATATAAATACATTCTGATATATTCTGAAAGGATTACGAATTCAAAGTAAGCTTTAAACGCGAAGATGTATTTCAAGTTTACACCAAAGAAAAGCTTAATATTGAAGAAATGAATTAACGCAGCTTTTAAAAAAGCTTAAATTTAGCTGTTTACATACTGTTGCACACAAGAAAAGAGCAATTCCATTTCCATGTAGAAAGTCGTGATGAATGCGTCAGTTCCTTTTTTTCCAAGCTGCAAACTGAACCATTTCTTGATCTCGGCCGTATGAACACCGCAAATAACAAATGAACAAGAACATCGTCAGTACAAGTTGAATTCAAACTGTTCAGGTCAGTCCAATGTTAGACTTTTTCAACAATCCAGCTTAACAAAATAGCTTTAACAGTTAAAGCAGTTTACTATCTATTTTGCTTGAAATGACTGCAAGAATTAGCTGACTGATCGCAGCTCAGGAAAGAATTTACAACGTTTACTCCTGCGCTAATTTCATTCATTCAACTCAAGCGACACAGCGCCACAATTTTGGCGCCTTTCGGTCTTTTCGTGCCGGTCATGTGATTTATGTCTTGACTCAAACTTTCCCTAAACTAGTATTGAGTGTTTCGTGTCCTAAGTGCGAGTCTTAATCTATAAAAGCGCTCACTAAGGAGAAAAATCCAACCTAAAAGTACAAATTTCGGCCGCCATTGTTTTCAATTTTTCAAACGCGACGTCCGCGTAGACACACGCGCGTGTCACACGCGATGGCGCAATTTCTGCTAAAAATAGCCTAAATTGTCCTTTACATGGGGACAGGCAGCTCTAAAGAAATGACATGTTGTTGCGGTCTCCGTCCCCGATTATGGCTCCTGACGACAGTCACCTTCTTCCAAATCTAAGTTTTTAAAGTATTTTTCTAACGCGCGGCCACATGCACAAGAGTGTAATAACGTGTCATATTTGCCCTCGTTTTGGAGCATATTCGTACTCTTAAATGCAATTTTTACTAGCAAGTTTTTATTTTTTTGAGCCTGAAGGCTCGAAAAATTAAAACATACGACGAGCAAAAATGTCTAGCAAGATCACACAACTTTCCACTGAACAAATTGTTCATCATACGACATTCATCTTCTCAAAAATCTCAGTTTTTGAAAATTTTTTTTTTAGCTTGGTCATATTTGAACCTGTTTTGGTGCGCATTCGATCTCTGCAATCATGCTAAAATGCTATGTTGAACTAGCCCAGCTTGACCTGTGTATTGCAGCCCAAATAGAATAAACGCGAGTCGTGTGACATCATCGTACTCGTGTGTAACCCTTCTCGTCTGCTAAGATATTTTCTGCGCGAGCAAATTTGAATTTTGTCGAAGATGGCACGGGCGATTATTGAGCATCCATTTGTATTGGACAAGTATACCGCAACTGAAGTAATGTCCATACAGTCCTCGCTACAAACAGGCATCAAAGACGAGGGATAAAAAACAAGATAAGGCCGTTTATTTATTTACTTTAGCTCTACATTCATTTGTATGTTCCAAGTGACCTGAATTCGTTTTATCAGGAGGTCCAGGAGCTCATGGTTTTATATATTGCTTAGGGGCCAGTATCAAGGCTTAATCGTAACTCAGATCTTGGAGGCGAAAAGATTCGTGTGCGCGGATAGGATATTATTTTAGATATTTAAGAATGTATTTACTCTCATTTTCATTTCAACGAAAATACATTAAGACCTTTTGCCGTTGTTATTTCACACCATGGATCATAAAACGTTTTATGATCCATGTTCACACAAACCAAAATTATTCCGTTGAAGTTTGCGCGCGCGCATATGATGCACACAGCTGACGCAGACACTGAAGACATGACACATCACTATAGCAACTGGAAGTGTTTATACTCCAGTCGCGAGTAGCGTGAAAACTGAGTCGTGCTTTTGCGAGAGCTCAGCTTGGTTTTGATTGTGCGATATTTTCATAAAAACGTAAGTAAAAATTAAGTAAATCGCTTTGAGATTTTATTTAACCTGAATAATTTACAGCGCTTTCAAAAAAAGAACAAATTAACGGAATTTCTCTTAAACTTGTAAGCGCGGGGCTAAAATGCGTTCGAAGGGGAATTTTTTTATTTTATTTTCACTAACTCTTAAACCATTTTTCGACTTTCTGGACACTTCTAAAACAATTTCACCTTCATGTTTTTTTTTTGTATTAGTTTAGAAGTGCCGAGAAGGAACATTCTCTCAATTTTTTGCGCGTGGAGGCGCGGTTGGTTGTGAAGTGGTTAACGCGTTGGACTTCAGATCCTGTAAAGCGCGGTAGTTCGAGGCCTGATATCGGCCGTCGTCTCGGCCGTTGTTATATTTTCCAGGTGTATAAATGGATACCACAACAAAATGCTGGGGGTAACCCTGCAATAGACAAGCATTCCATCCAGGGGGGAGTAGCAATACCCCTAGTTGCTTCATGGTACCACTTCGGCTGAGTGGACCACCTGTAGCTCGCGTGCCATTTTATCATGTTACCATTTCTTGTGCAATGCTCATTATTTGTTCTATCTTAGTTTTCAGCGGAAAAATGGCAGCGTGGATCCCTTGTGGTTATGGTTATTATATTTTCCCCAATCAAGTTCAAACTCGTAAGTATTTTTGCATTTTATAGCCCATATAAGAGCCGAACCAACAAAACAAATTAGATATAAACGCAGCAACTGCATCACCCTAGAAAGAGCCAAAAAAATTAAGAGAAAAAAAAGAAATAGATTGATGTAAAATGACTACTTTCAACTAAGAGAAATAGATATAATGGAAAATTTATTCATATTCCAAATTGCCATTCACGCATTTGTTTTTTAAACTAAGGGGGTGTTTACATGGGAAAACTCGCACCGGCGCGAGTTTCATACCGGGATGACTTCGTGATTTCGTATCGCGTTTACATGATGACTGTGTCATTTCATACCATGTTTACATGAAAACTGAATCAAGCGGTTTCATTGGACTCGATGGTTCGACCTTTCCAAAATCAGTTTCCCATTTTTCTCCAAGAGACTTCCGGATATGCTCCCGCAAAAGACCTTTGTCAGAATCCCATTCTATACCTTCGCCAAGTTTTTGACGTTTATAATTTCGTACTGCTAGAAGCAACGGATCAGTTTTTTCATCATCCCACGTCCAACGTGTTGAAGCTCACGAAGCCATCTTGGATTGACAAAAATTACGCATGCGCTACCCGTTCCAGTGTACCTGCAAACCGATTTCACACCGAAACGAGTGGTCGTTTCACGTTTACATGATACCGTTGCGAAATCTCGTACCGGAGTGAAATTCTCGCCCCGGTGCGACAACCGGGGTGAACTCACGCCGGGGCGACTCGCGCCGGCATGATATTTTGTGGTGGTATCATGTAAACAAATATAGAGCCATAAGAGGGAACCGGAGTGAACTCGCCCCGGCGCGAAAGTCGCCCCGGTGTCATGTAAACACCCTCTAATAGAGGGAATGGCGCACTGTTCATTAACATTCGGACATTTTCTCTTTTTGCTTTTATCACGACAATGTATATAAAAAATAAACAATTTGTGTAATTAAACTTAAATAGACAGGCCCGCCAAGACTAGCACTAGCTACCTGCCGGCCGGTCCAACTGTAACGAGATAAAATTTAAGGAAATAAAGATTGTTGTTGTTGTTGTTATTCGTTTACCTTAATTGTTGTTGTTTTATTGTTGTGTTCTTTAGAAGCGAACTTAATCCAATCTCAAGATGCCGATTCATCGAAGATTGAGTTACCGGGAGGAGGGTTCATCACGAGACCTGGGTCCGACTTAATGCCATCTCCTGTGGCTCAGTTGGACGAGTTTGCAACACCCCAGGTAAGCATGCCGGGAACGATTTCTTTGGTAGCGAAAAAAATAGAAAAAAAACTAAAAAAATTAATGCATTTCAGTACTGTGATAAGTGAGTGTTATAAAGTGAAATCCTTGTTATTTTAGTGTTTCGTAATTCTAGACACAACTGTGCTAAATCGGTATTTTTATAAATAAAGTAATCTTGTTATTATACCACCGTTCTTATCTTGAGATCAACACAGGTGGGCACATCTAAGAACATTAATAATAATAGTAAGATTTTGATACAACTTCCCTTGTTTAATCAAAATATCTAGACCACTACCGAGATTTGCTTTGTCTAGTTTGGCAGTGTTAGGTAACAGAAGATAAGTTTTAGCTGTTATATTAAAGTCAACCAACTCGGATATTCATGCACTTCTTTTAATTTTATACTCAGTTGGAAGCAAGGCTATATAGTTTGTGGCTCCACAGTTGTGCTTTGAACAACAGGGAACGTGGATGGGCAAGGAATTTCTTCCGTTAAATCACACCTCCTAAGGAAAGACTTTCACGTAGACTTAGCTATCAGCCCGGCTTTAGCGCAAAACCTCTCGCATGGCTTGTAATTAGGTTAATCGGGTACAAAGATCAATAAACGAGTGATGCGCTTCATTACGTAAGTGAAGCGTACTTGTTTAAAAACTGGGGGAATCTAAGTTAAATGACAAGTCATAAATATTGTAAGATTGAGACTGCCGAGCTAAGGCCCCGTGGACACGTACATGTTTTTGTTTGTCAGTTTTTATTTAAAAACGGAGTTTTTATAAAAAAAAACCCGTGGTTTCAAAAGCTGTTCCGTTTACACCTTTGCGTTTTCATTCGCATTCACTGTCCTCCGTTTTCAATCGTTATTGTGAAGGCGGGAAACCAAACAATATAAGCGTTTTTGATAATCTCAGAAGAAATGGCTGAAATTCATGACGGCTACAAATATCCATTTTTTAAACAAACGATCAAAAAAGTGTATATATTGGCCAAATTAAATGAATTCGAAACCTTCATTGTTCCTGATATTAATATTACATTATCCTTTATAACGTTTCCTACTAAGTATAGCAGCTGTATTCTAGTACAATATGTTTTAAAATTCTTACAACTGAAGTTGACAATTGGATGTATTATAATGTCCAGATTTGCGCGCAATGCAAGCATGTAGCTACCTGAAAACTAAGTAGTCGTGTTAAGATAAGGGCCTAAAAGCGATTCGGACCTCGTGCAAATAGGGTGCGTCAAAACGCCAAGGTTTAAGCTCCACTGATTAGCAATTACTCCCCTGAAAAAAAACAATAGGGGCGGCCATTTGGAAGACTGGCCACCAAAAAATCTCAAAATTTTACTGCACATAAACCACAGGACAACCAACACGAAATTAGGATTGCGTTCTTCGAACGCGATCATGAGTTCTGGCGCGAGAAAAACACCATCCACAAACGTCTTATAACCCCATAATTTGTTGCCCAAATATCCTAAACCCGATAACTCCTGATAGGATCTTGTAGTTCACTTTTGTTCAATCTTGCCTTTCTTCTCTTTTACAGGAAAGGCAGACATTCATGAATGAGCTTGACAAGCTGTTGGAAGATCGAGCGACCCGGGAAAAAACCCTTCAAGACATGGTAACCGAAGAAGATTCATTGAAAAAAAGTTTAAGCGAGGTAAACGAAGCTCTAGATGTTCAAACCGTGGAGTTAGAGAAGCTTACAGAAACTATGCGAACAAATAGAATAAAGATGCAAGCGAGAATTCAAGAAAAGAAAGCACGTCTGGCGGAATTGAAAGAGGTTTACTCCTCCGTTGAGGAAGAGGAACGGCAAAACGCTAACTATAGGAAAGTTGCCAATCAAAGCCGCTACCTGAGAAGGCGAATTTCAAAACAAAATGATGAAAAGAAAGTCCTTGAAAAGAAGGTGGATGATCTTCTTGAGAAGAAGGAAATGGTGGGCATACGATGCAAAATGATTGTTGAAGAAGAGCGGACATTTTGGTTGAGAATTAGCGAGAAAGTGCAGTGGATGGCTGAAAATGGCCACCGGCTTGACGTGGGGAGACCAACTGAGGTAAGTTTAAATGAAGTTGTTATTTTTAGAGATTTTTCACGGAAAACTATGTGAAAGTGTCTCAGCGATTGAGCTATCTAATATGTACAAGGCAATGTGACGTCAACGCAGGACCATACCCGGTCGACGTTCTTTTAAGGCGCGGAGAAACCCCGGACAAGGTTGTCGAAATATACTCCAAGAATCATGGAGTATAACACATGATAAATTGTCTTTATTCGAGGTTATCTCTGGCGATTGGCATATTTGTATCCTTGCAATCTGGAATCTCTTTTCTAAGCGGAACGAAGCCATCATGTGTCACCTGACAAAATACTTCACGATATTTCGTTAGCCTTGTCCGAGGATTTTTCACACGCTCCATTTTGAACGTGGAGATGCCCTGGGAACGACGCTGGCGCGAGGTGCCATAAGAAGGGTACGTTTTATTTTTTACCAGCAACCGGTCAACGTAAATGAAAGGTTAGATATGCAGGCATTTTGGCGATGTGGCAGGTCTCGTAAGGTCTCGCACCATTGGTTTGAAACCCTTCGAGAGAACAATACAACAAATAACAGAAACATTGGCTCCTAGCCTTAAAAACAGAAGTAGCCGTCACTTTCCCTCTGTCCGGTCATTCTCTCTTGCACTGGGCTCATTGGCCCTGATTGCTTTGACAAATCCATGGCGATAAAGCGGGGAAGTTAGCTGAGTACCGGGAAGGACGGAAATCACATATAAAAAGACGGTGGAAGGTTGCCGCAGTGACAAGTGACAATCATTATCACTTTGTTTGCTGCCCTTGGTTGCTTTTTCCCACAGCGATAAGCGGGGAAGTTAGCTTAGTGGGACGAAGGTGCAGTTAAAGATCCCCATAAGAATGTCTTATTTCAATTATACCAAACCGCTGAGATTAAAGTATATAACCGATAACCTGCAAGTTATCTTAGCTTGCAAATCTACATTTCTGAACCTCAAATTAGCAGGCATCTTTCCCAATAAGTTTTAAAGACGTTTTTGATTGACTTGTGAAAGTTTTCGTTTTACTTATCAATTATTATTCTCCCTGTTATTGCAGACTGGCAGTGAAATTGATGCACAAAATACTAGTACAAAAGATGAGCCGCCTCAGACGAGTCCTTCATCCAGTCCAACAAAACCTACAGACGGCGAAAAAAGCAACAAAGAGGAAATTGACGCTGCCGAACGTACGGGTAAACTTCATTCTTTTGCTATTCTTCAGTCAAAAAAAAAACATTAAACGCAAACGGTTATTATGCCCAGTTTGTCTATTTTTTGTTCCCAGACAACAATTAAGGTTCTTGCTAATTTTTGTTTTCTACAGAATGTGCGGAAGATATTCAGATGAAGTTACCGAGAGGAGACTTGAAAGAGTCTGGTGCGAGTAGCGCCCAGCACGTCGAGACATGTGTCGAGATGGCCAAACCTGAAGTAAGCAGTAATATGTTTTGAGACTCCTAATTTTAAGACACATTTTTAAACGCAAAAAAAGCAGATCAAAGATGCGTAGGCAGCAGTGAACGAAAGGTAGCATCGACAATAAGAACGATGGAACACGCGTGAGTTTCGCCAACTCAAAAAGTTGGCCAAAAAGTTGACAATAATAGTAACAAGTTCTACTTGTCACCAACAGTTTAACATGCTCGCCAACTGTCGACGCCAAGTTCACACGCCAACCTGAGTTTACCAACTTTACTTAGTTAGTCGTGCGCACAAGGTAGGCGCCTTTACTCGCGAAACCCGTAGAACGCGGAAAGATTCACGGAGCGCGAAGACGGGGAGGGGTGGGGGCAGGAGGGCAAGCTTCTCGCGTCCTTCACTTCACCTTTAAATTTCAAAAAGCCGGCACCTTTCCCAAAAAGGTGCAAAGATTTTCCATTGACTGGTGAAGGTTTTCGTGTTGGATAAACAATTTTATTTCTCCTGTTGTAGACTGGAACTTACCCTGAATTAAAAGCGGACGACACTAGCATAAAATATGAGCAATATCAGACGAGTCCTTCAAACAATCCTACAAAACCTACAAACAGCGAAGTCAGAGAAGAAATTGACGCTGCCGACCCTACAGGTAAAAATACATTGTTACTCTGATTGTCAGCTATTCTTCAGTTTTATATGCGCTTTAAAATTGAAGTTCAAAGGCGAACGGTTTTCATACCCAGTTTTTTTTTCTTTGTTCCCTGACAACACTTACGCGGGAGTTCTTTCTATTTTTTGCTTTCCACAGAATGTACGGAAGGTATTCAGATGGAGTTACCGGAAGGAGACTTGAAAGAGTCTGGTGCGAGTAACGCCCAGTCCGTCGAGACATGTGTCGAGAAAACCGCTGACTTTACAGGTATAAATTGGGATGGGAACACCCTTGTAAAAATGACGGGGATACTCGTCATACCTTTTATAGGTCAAAATTTGTAGATTGGTACCGATTAGGGTTTCAAAATCTAAAATGACCACCGTTAGAATTATCGCGGTACCTTTTAGGGTATTGAGTCAAAAAATATGACACGAACTTTTTCTCAAGTTTATGTCTTGTTTAGAATTGGTACCCCTTAGGGGTAAAAATACATTTGGGCCACGCCCATCAAACGAGATTCTGGTACCTCTTTTAAAATAACATCCTAATAGGTTGTTTTAGAAATTCTCCGACGAGCACCGTATGCTTTCTCTGCAATAACTATGCAACTATATTTTGCATCAATACCATTCCCGGTCAACCGTTTAAGTAATTTCTTATTTTTTTTCTACAGAGTGTACGGACGGTATTGTTTACTGTGATACTTTGCGGATGGAGGTACCGGGAGAAGATTCGGCAGACAGTTCAACAACAAGCACGAGCAGCGCCCAGTCCGTCGCAACATGTGTCGAAATAGCGAGAACTGAAGTAAGCATTATCTTAAAGGCCCACAATCACCCATTCGGCTTTGCGGTCGTTTGTTTTTGTTTTCAAACGCCGAGCGCGCTCGTGATTGGCTCTTTCGGGAATTTTCGACTGCGTTAAATTCAATCGTCGAGGCTTTGGGCGCGCAATGCATTTTGGGTGATACTGGGTCTTTAAATGTGTAGATATACATGGGTGCTAAATCAGCCTTAGCTGAAACGGGTCCTTCGTCGCAGCAGACCATAAAACATCTCATGCAAATTTTACTAATATGCTGACAGTGAAGTATAAAACCGATAACCTGCAAGTAATCTTGCAATCTTGCAAACAATACATTTTTGAACCTCAAATAAAAGGGCACCATTCCCAAGAAGTTTTCGTTAGATTATTGAAAGGTTTCGTGTCTGTAAACAATTATCTTTCTCCCTGTTGTAGGCTGACTCCGAAAGTAAAGAGGAAAATACTGACATAAAAGATGATCAACCTCACACAAGCGCCTCTTCTGTACAACTTACAGACAACGAAGCAAGCAACAGCGAGGAAATTGACGGTGCCAAACGCATAGGTAAACATTCCACTTTTATTCCCTGGGCCGAGTTGTTCACGTTTACAAAGCAGATTCTTTTTAGCCTACAATTTGATTTCAGTTGACCAGTGTCAAATTATTTATTTAAATTCATTAAAATTAACGTTTAATTCGTGATTAAGTTAAACCGGAGGGGGAGGGGGGGGGGGGGGGGGGGGGGGTATTTGTTTGTAACCGGCTAACCAACTGCTGGGCCTCGTTCAGTTCACCAGTGGCTAATCTTTAACATTCTCGCTCCAAGAGAACTTGGAAAGCAAACAGATTTTATACTTTGCCTGCAATACTTTCGCAACTATATTTTGTTTCCATCATGATATTGTTCAACAATTAAAGTTCTTGCTAATTTTTAAATTTTACAGATTATACGAAAGGAATTCTATACAGTGAATCCTTGCGGTGTGAGTTACCGGGAGGAGTCTGGACAGAGTCGTGCTCAATAAACAGCACAAGTACCGCTGAGTCCCTCGAAATTGCGAAAACTGAAGTAAGCTAATAGTACACATCAATTAAAATGGAACTTTTTTCTCAATACATAGCTTGATGAGTTACTTTAGACCATGGCTAGCCCACGTACATGTACATGTATGAATAGTGTTTAAAACATTAACTGCAAACTGAAGCTTATTACCCCTGCTGCAAAACTGCTTTGTTACATATATATAAGCTTAAGCTTATATACATAAATACCAGATTTTCGCTTTGACTTTTCAATGTAGTGACTTTTAAATTCGAGACTTTATGGAATATATAAGGGCCGAAAAATTAAGGTGTCTAAATACAGTTCATCAGAGTAACATGGGATATTATAAAGCGTCCTGATGGCAAACGGCGAACGAGTGCTTGCCGTTTACGGTCTGCCTTCAGTTGAAAATGGCGGGGAATGCGTACACATTTCATGCTTGAGCTTCACGTCAACTCGCTAGAGAAGATAAAATGCAACAATACTACTTTCTAAAGTACTAACTACAGTAAGAGTTTCCGCTAAAGCGCGGTTCGGTGAGATTTTAAGACGGTCTAATAATTTTACACTGGAATTTTACCACCACTTTGCGGCGCTTATCTGCGAGTAAATTCACATTTTACCAGTTATTATACATAGCACATAAAATAAAAGAACGTTGGGCTTAAAAAAATGGAGTTGTCGACACCACAGAACGACATAAAATATCAAAATAAAAACTTACGTTGTTTACGAACGTGAAAACAGCCTTCCTCGCGTTCAAAACGGCAGATGGCAAACGTTAAAAATGGCGGGAAAATCACGATCACGTGGTACTTTCTGCCGTTCGCGTTTACCGTAATTATGCGTAGTTATGTAATTATGCGATGGTTGCTTTCCTTTGATCAATATAACCCCTTAGTATATACTGAAACAGTGGATAGCATTGTTGGCGCGCTCTGATTGGCTACTGAAACTCGGAACCTCCCAGCAATTTTCGCGCGAAAATTGTAATCGTTGACAGGAATAAATGAGTTAAAAAGCATCATTTTCGTTATATTATCTCACTGTTTCAGTATATACTAAAACAACTATTCACCTCAGTGTAGGTGGGTAGTGGTGGATATTTACCTCGCCGCTTCGCGGAGCGGTAAATATCCACCACTACCCACCTCCACTTCGGTGAATAGTTGTTAACTATCCTTGTTATTTTAGATCACTGTGAAAGTTGATATTCATGAGCCACCAAAGTCGCCAAAGAGTAGAAATCAGTTACGAAAGAAACTCCGTTCACACAGCAGTCATCCGCCACACCTTAGCAACAGCCAGGAACAGCTTGCAGTAAAAATTGAAAGGATAGAATTTGAGGCGGAAGATCAAGCTGTCGAAGAAAGCCAAAAAAAGGTAAAATTATGGACAAAATATAGACAAGATATTTGCTAATCGTTGACGCAAAACTTACTCTAAATATATACCTGGCTTCTTAGACTACATACGTTTTATTTTTCTCGAGGGACCCCACGCACAGCTTGCATTATTTCGTGGAAGACTCGCGCGAAAAACAGCTGTCACGATTTCTTCCCAATTATAAAATTGGCGTCAGTAGTCCTGAGGTTGACTCCCACATAAAAGTGATGGGGATTCTCGTCCTACATACCTTTCAGGGGGTCAAAACTGCACTCTGCACAGGGGCGTGGCTGGGGGGGGGGGGCTGGGGTGCCCGTGACCCCCCTTTGTGAGATGATTTTAGCAAAGCACAGTGTGGATGTCAACATGACAATTTGCTAAGTACCCTGGCTGTGACTCGGTGTGACCCCCCCCCCCACCCCCTTTGAAAAATCCTAGCTATGCTCCTGCTGCATGCAGGTGTAAAGTTTCAATGATCAGGGGCAAATCTAGGGGAGGAGCATAACCGTGCATCATTTCCTTTTTTGGGAGTAGAAATAAAATAAAGCCACGCCCATTATATGAGACTCTTCCTTTTTGGGGTTCTGATTCCCCTTAAACGGTAAGGATGGTATGTAAAGATGTTATACGTAGTCAATGTGAATCAGCAAACCGCAGAGGGCAAGCTTACATTTTCCATTTGGGGATGCACGAGATGCTTCATAACTAATATAAACGTTTGATTTCAGGGAGGAATTTTTGGCTGTTTCAAGGTTTTGCGAAGGTTATTTAAACTCGGCAAAAGGTCAAGAGGCAACTGGAGAAAGTCAGGGAGAAAATTGTAAAAATGTTTAGTCAAAACTAATTCTATATCTTTTAAACATGTACTTTAAGGATGCGTTTGATTGATCGATTAATTATGAAGCTTGTGAACTTATTATTATTTAGTGGAAAAACTAAAAGTTAGACCCGTGTTACTTGACCCCTTCCTTTACTAAGATCAAACTCTGACTGTACTGTGGTATTAGAGTGATTTTACTTAACCAGCGAAATAGTTAGTAGAATAGTACGTACTATTATACTATAATTCCATTGTTTTCTTTTGTTTAATTTGGACTATCACACACTAATTGTTAGATAGTGTTTTACGGGTTTAGTAAAACCACTCTAATATGGTTCTAACATTTAATTCTGTGGAAACAGACCTTCCCTTGGTACTGTTTATTTATATGCTGTATATGGTGGACTTTGGACTCTGTGGATAAAATCCTACAGAGTGACTACTGAAATAAAAGCTTGCAAGCAGTTTTTTCCTTTAATGCTGTTTCCTTTTGGATAGTTTGCAAAATGAAATTCGAAATTGTTTTCAACTTTTGAGCAGGAATAAACCTGGTAGTAAAACTGTGAATCAAGGCCGACTCTAGAAGTGAAGCTGCCTTGTACCCTGGCGCCCTAAAAATCGCAGAAAAAAAGAAAATTTTATATATCGTAAATTGCACACCCAAGGAAACATGGGAGGGCTTCAGGATAATGCAAATGGCCATGGGAACTCTTCCCAAGGTGCTTCGCGTGCTTCATAAATTCATTCCCAAGCCTCCCCTTAATCAAACTTTTTTTAGAACCCGCCTGGGTACGAGGCAAGGAGTGTAGGTAATCTCCAAGAAACATTGCACAAATGATGATTTTGTCATGATCTTCAAAATCATATAATTATATAAAGCAACAAGGTCACATTAAAGATCATGGCAAAATCAGTGTTTGTGCATTGTTTAATAACTTTTTCTTGCTTTAAATACATGATAAAAATTTCAAGTTTAACATTTGTAAGAGGGAGGTAATAGGGTATTGTTTCCTTTCATCACAGCTGCAAGTAATGCAAGTGTATTTTTTATTGACTTTTCTGATTTCGGTCAATCAAATGCACCTTTAATTGTGTTGTGCGATGACATAATTTTTATCATCTTTGTAAATAATTATTAAAATATATTTTTATTTATAAGCATCAATTTTATTAAAAGAAGTACAATTATTTCAGCAGTTTGTCACTTGGTGTTTTCCTACTTAAACCCAGTCATCCTTTAAACCCACACCCTCTTAATCCGCATAACAGTTTACAGTTTACATAACTGGAAGCTGAAATTATGTGATTCAAACAACTAAAAACCATGCTTTGCCATAGTTTATGAAGCTGAGAAAAGTGTGTTTTATTGTTTTAGAGGTGCTTTTCTCAAGACAAAAAAAAGAACTTAACCCTCAGATGTACATATACAAGCAGGTTTATACCCTCACCATGATGCAAGGGGGGAGGGGAGGGGGATTATTGAATCCCTGTTATACCTGTAACAGATAGTTCAACCTGCCTCTACAAGTTAAGATGGTCACATGTCTATCATGACATCAAATAATGTAAATGTAGCCATTCACTTTTACACTTTTTTAATCTCCTGAAAGTCACCTCTATTACATACAAATAGAGGCATGCAGTTAAGCATGTTATATGCACCCAGCATCACTTTCAACCTGTTAGTTTAATGTTCTGACTGCTTACAGCATGTTACTATTTTGTTAATAAGCAAACTTAATGCAACTGCTGCAGGGTTTTCGGTAACATTTTGAAGTACCGGATTCATTGGTGAAACAAGTGGATGTGAGAGCTGTAGGTGGAAACATGAGTGCCAACGGCACAAACTTCTAGGGAGGGTCCAATGGCAGATTCCCTCAGGAAATTGGACATGTTGAAATGCCATTTCATGCATTCCCTGGACCAGAAGTGGTTAACCGGAAAGGTGACTGGTCTTTTAATGTTTACAGTGTACTTGACGGGAATGATCATTCATTTCCGATTGTATGAGTTATATAAGTGAGCAAAATAAGGTTCAACTCTGTCTTTAACGAACAAATACAAAATCATTCAATTTATTTTCACTTTAGAAAAACATATTTTGTGTTAAAGTGCCAGACCTTACATTTCAAACAACCAGATGTTATGTCCAGCCTTCAGCCTCCGATGAACCCCTGCTGCTGTACTCAATGTAACTTTCAGCCCAGTGGCAAGTTGTTCTCTTTTGTCTTGTTGTTTGTGTGAAGCCTGTGGCAAGTGTTCAGTAACATCCTTTCTCAAGGTGCGACCAGGCCTTGACAAAAATAGTACATGTATGCAATATTTGCACAATAATTTCCAATTTTCACTCAGTCGATCAGCTGTAAACATTGAGCTGATGATGTTATGGTCACATGCCTTACCCATTGGACAGGCTTGGAGGGAGGGGAGGGTGAGGAGTTGGACACAGGGGGTGGGGGGTCAGTGGAGCAAAATGCCTTGGAGAGGGGAGGGTCCAAAGGTTGTTTTGCATTCATAAGTTGGCTTGTAGGAGCCTTTGATTTCAGTGGGCAGTATATCAGACATGCCCCAAACATATTCAGTAACCCCATGGCAGTTGTCAACACACAGATCCTACAGTAATCAACAACCCATCTCTGAACCCTGAAATTAACAACCACCTTGGGATTAAACTCTCTCTACTATGGCTAGCTTGGCTAACCAACATTGTGGGAGAAGGCAGAAAGGTGGCAGGAAGCCAGAAAAATTTGCAAATTTGACCTGTATGCTATAACTTGTCAATGCTTAGCATAGTCAAGAGTTAAAAATGATAGTTTGACAACTTTGTCAGGGGCCATGGGGTTATTAGTGATATGCACTTATGTCTATGTAGTATCACCCTCCATAAATAAAGTTGGATTCATATTATTGATTGATTGACTACCGCAACACAACTTACAGTAGTTTCAAAGAGTTATCTTCTCTATAAATATAAACATGCTGTACATATGTCTAGAAAAAAAGTTACATTGA
Source organism: Dendrophyllia cribrosa (assembly GCA_024195265.1). Classification (NCBI taxonomy): domain Eukaryota; kingdom Metazoa; phylum Cnidaria; class Anthozoa; order Scleractinia; family Dendrophylliidae; genus Dendrophyllia; species Dendrophyllia cribrosa. The sequence goes on along the minus strand of JAJLRJ010000008.1, from coordinate 34,258,200 downwards.
CAGAGATCTTGACAGCTAGTAAAAATAAGTTTTGAATGACATTTCCATCTTAATACAGCTTTAGATGACCGGTTACCTGATCCACTTTATCGACTGGTCCTAGAGGACAACAATAAAACAGTATAGAAAGAAATTAATTGACAGCAACTAACAAGGGCATTGTGGAGACACAGTGTGCTGTACTGCTTAGCAAGTTGGACTTTAGATCCGAAGGTCTGTGGCTCGATGCCTGGTCTTCAGGCCATCGCTTTGTTTAATTAGACAAGAAATCTTACTCCATATCGCCTCTCTTCACCCAGGTGTATAAAGGGGTACCAGCGACAAAATGCTGGGGGTAACCCTATGATGGACTAGCATCCCATTCGGGGGGGGGGGGGGGGGGGGGGGGGGGTGTTACTCTCATATATAAGCTATACGGGTATGTGCCGTTGTGAATGGTATGGTTTTCAAGCAGTTTAGTCTGGGGTAGGGTATAGAAATCAGAGTGTTTTGGTCTGGAATACTGTAGGGTATCATTTGCCGCAAAACTGATCAGCGGTATGAAGAATTAAGTCTAGAATAGGAGTTGAAACTCGGAAGAGAAAGGGCCTTCCCTAAATGGAAAGAAGATCCTCGGGGCAACGTTATTGACAGATGGTTTTCCGGCCATTAACAACACTAATAGTGATACAGTTCTGAAAATAGCAAGACTGGTATACGGTGTATTTATATGGTGATCAGTTGCTAACTTCTATAGTAACCGGGGGCTAATTCAATAAAACTTTTACACTTATAATTTACAAGTGTAGCCATTGTTTCAGAGGTTGAAAACAATAGCTACACATGTAAATTACACTAAAGTTTTATTGAATTGGCCCCCGTATGCTTTACTCTGTATGGATAAATTATTCTGAAGAGAAACTAAATGTACATGTGTGGCTATGGCTGTGTGGGACAATAAAAAACACAACAAAAAAAGTTATTAAAAACAAAATTACCAGGTCCTACACCAAGGACAGTTTTGGATCCAGGAGCTATTTGTGTTCTTCCTGCGTCTCTAATAAGACAAACTTCTAAACCCATTGATCTTCCTTTCCGTGCAAGATCAACCCTACAAAGCAGAGAGCAAGCAACTCAACCAAACGGTCAGAATCAATTGTTCCACATTGCAATAAAACAAAATGCAGCTATCAATCTTTAAAGCCTGATGGTGGACTGACAGTGCGGGTGGGGGGGGGGGGGGGGGGATAAGTGGCGAATCTTACATAATTATTATGATTTCCGTCCTTGGGATAGTTGACTTGAAGTCTGGGTGATGGCGTGGGGATGTTTGAATGTTTGATGAGGAGGAAATTGCAAGACTTGGTTCCATTATTGATTGAGTGATAAAAGCAGATTGACTCAAAAGTAATGTAATTTGTCCAAAAAAAAAGGGGGGAGTGTTGCTCTAGTTTGATCAGGGGTCGAAATGTTGCCTGTCTACCTGTCGATTTCAGGTACTTTTCAGAAGTGACAGGTAAAAAATATAGAAGCCTGTCGCTGGCGACAGGCAAGGAAATCCTTAATAATTCAGAATTTGTTGATTTGAATAATATTGTCATCCGTTTTCCACACACACTCGTGCAGTTTTGGAAGCCATTGTCGCGACTCTCGTACAGTAGTTACCAGTCTCTACTCAATAAAAGCGGGATGATGCAATCTTTGCAGTGCGCATGACAAAGATAGATGATGCCATGTGACTCGCTTTTCTTCGCCGATCAAGCATGAAATGAATTCCTTCAGTTGACGATATGCGATATGGATCGTTTTCTGAAGCGCAAACAATGTGCCGAAGAAGCGGAAGCCGGAGAAGTACATACGGAAGAGAATTTTGCAGCAACGACGACGAAACGGAATAATATACGAGTATTCAAGTTCAATGAGAAGTGGAAAGATGGGCGCCCATGGTTGTTGGTGGAGGATGGAAAGATGTTCTGTTCTTACTGCAAGGAGTTTGATAAAACAAGCAGAAACAAATTCATCTCGGGCTGTGAATCGATGCGTATAGAAAATGTCCGCTCACACGAAGCAAGCAATGCTCATAAAACTAGCCACTCTGCATTCTTAAACACTAAAAAACGTCCAGCAGAGCAGCCCATCGTCAAAGCACTAATTAACATGGAAAACAATGAAATCGACCTCATGAGGAAACTGTTCACAACTGCGTTCTTTGTGGCCAAAAACGAAAGGCCGTATACAGATTTTGTCAAGCTAACAGAACTCCAAGCTGCAAACTATAGTGATGAAATCATAACAGAACACTACAACAGTGATAAACAAGCACATGAATTTATTCACTACATTGCCAAACATGAAAGTGACATGAAATTGCACAAGATTAACGGTTCAGAATTTATTGCCGTGGCGTTAGATGGATCTACAGACTCTGCCAATATTGAAGAGGAATCCTACTTTGTTTCTTATCTAGATGAGGACTACGAGCCATGCGTAGATTTTTTGAAAATTGCTGGAGTTGAGGGACGTGCAACAGCACAAGGACTTGCAGATGGCTTTTTTGGAACCTTTTCTACTCTTGACGTGGATGTCAGAAACAAATGTGTTCAACTGGCAACAGATGGACCTAATGTAATGAAAAGCATGTGCAGACTAGTCAGAAATGAAATTAAATGGCTGTTGGAATTTCATTGTGCAAATCATCGTCTGGAGTTATCATTCAAAGATGCAGTAAAGACCATACCATTGTATAATGATGCGTACATTTTACTAGATGGGCTCTATCATTTCTATGACAACAGTAACCTACAGGCAAGATGTCTGAAAAACACAGCAGACCTTTTAGGAGTCAATTCACTGGTTCACCCCACAGCCAAAGGTACTCGGTGGGTAGCACACAGGGAAAAAGCTGTGAAAGCACTTGATAGAAATTATGTTGCAAATGCTGCCCAGTTACAAGAATGCAACCTGGACAACACTCAGAAGCAAGAAACCAGGAACAAGGCTCTTGGACTAAAGGAAAAACTTCAAGATGAGAACCTTGTTGTATTCATATTTGCTGTTTTTAAAGTCTTACTAGCAATATTTGCAAGTTTAAGTTGCACCTTGCAATCTGAGGATGCAAGCATAGACACTGTTGTGAGTATGATCAAACGTACCAAAAGGGAACTTCACAGTTTTGATTGTGAGAATAAAATAAAGGAATTTAAGGATGCCCACATCAAGGATGGGAAATTCAGAGATGTTCAACTAAAACAGAGCAGAACAAGGCATGAAAACAATGTTAGAAATCAAAGTGAACTCTTGCTGAACCAACTAAGGCAAACTGTAACTGACAGGTTTGGGCCATTGAATGATGGTAACATTGGTGTGTGCCCTGAAATGTCCTTCTTTTCAATATTTGATGTAGGTAGACTGCCAGATTGTGATGAGGATGACATTTCACAGTATGGTAAAGCTGAAATTAGTAAATTAGTTTGTCATTTCCATGATCTGTTACTATGCAAAGGCTATGAACCAGAGAAGATAGAAGAAGAAAGAATTTCTCTGTGGGAATATGTAAAAAATGTTTTAGCAACCACAACACGTGATGGTCGTACAATTAAAAAGTTCTGGCCCAAGATATTAAGAAAGAAAGGCAACTCAGAAGAATTAAGAAATATTTTGAGCCTGGTGAAAATATTATTAGTTTTGATTTATTCAACTGCTTGTGTTGAACGTGGTTTCAGCCTCATGAACAGAGTTAAATCTGACTGGCGGTGCAAACTCAAAGAAGAGTCGCTTAATGACCTCATGCATGTTGCCCTTAGCATAGACACTGTCAAGAACTATAACCCTGAGCCTGCAATTAGACTATGGTGGGATGATGCCAAAAAAACCAGGAGACTAGTGGATGCCTATGGGCAAAACGAAAGGCCTAAACAGGCTAAGACAAAGTAAATTGACAATAAATGCTGTGTTGCTTCCTTATTCTACCAGTTTATTAAATTGATTGTAAAACCACAGTTGAGTTTTGTTATCAATAAAAAATGAAAATAAACATTTAAAATTTTTGTTCAGGTTTGATGTTGGTAGTGACAGGTGGAAAAATATTCTGCCTGTCACCAGACACAGGTAGAAGTACGGGAACATTTCGACCCCTGTTGATCCATATTCTTAGTCATTTTGAAAAGAAGTTCTTCACAAAGTTCAAATGCCTCACACATCACAGCATCCCCTCCCTCCTTTCTCGCACTTAACATTAACAGGTGCGTATGCATCGTACGCAGAAAATTCAGTCGCGTTACTCACAAAGTTGTCTCATCTGGGGCTTTAACAACTACTTTAGCACATGCTGTTGACTCCCATTGATGTAGTAGCTAAAGTTTAAAAGTAAGAAAAATGAACTTAATTCTTAGTAAACACTTACAATGTACATGTAACTCTTTATATCTGTTTATGACAAATCAAATATTATTGTTTATCACAAGTTTGCTACCTTTGGATTACTTCTTTCAAGTTGTCTACAAAGACCAACAGCTGCATGGCAACACTGAAATAACAATGAAGACAATAAAAACAAGTTTTTTTAGCAGAAAGTGGACAGTAGTCTGTGTTAAAGAAATAAAAAACGCGCCGAGTGCATTATTGAGTTATATAAGCACGCGGGAATTTTTAAGAACACGAGAGAAGTGCAGAGAAGCACGAGCCAAAGGCAAGTGCTTCTCGCACTTTCGAGTGTTCTTAAAAATTCCCAAGTGCTAATATATAACTCAATAATGCACGAGGAACAAGTTTTTTTATTTCTTTTTTAAAATATAAACGGTCGATCATAATGAAACTTACGTCACGCGCGTGCTTTATCAAGTTATAATGAACTCGGTTTAACCAATCATAGCGTGCGCATTTCCTTGAGCATTTTATAATAAATTTTTGTAGTGTGATCGGTGATGGCACAATGCAGTGTAAAATAACGTAATGTGTATTGTTATATAGCTGGAGTTTTTCTCAATGCAACATGTGCGTTCATCGTTTGTTTCATGGTAATGTGACGACTAACAAACAAACTGTTTCTCGCCAAATGTCTATGAGTGGGCAACATTTGCAAAAGCGGGCAACATTTTCACTGTTGCCCGCTAGCGCACGTGATCATACCATGATAAAAGGTGGCATGATTATAATGCAATTGATGTTTACCTCGAGTGTTCGGGGCATTTTTCAAACTGTGTTGCTATATAACAAATCACTTAATGACTGATCCCTTGGGAAACAGTGAATTTTGATTCCCTCGAATCTCAATGTTTCGGAAAACAAATTCACTGTTTCCCTTGGGACTAGTCATTAAGTGTTTAATGTTCATCACATCACAAGTGTGCAGGGACAAAGAGTTTTTTCTTTGTTCCACGCTTGTGACATGATAAACACTCCATCTTTCTCATTTCATTACCAAAGTTAACATTTACCATCTTTAGTCATTTGTCATCAATGTAATCCAGTGTAACACAGTATAAGACAACTGGATACTTTTATTACACAAATTCATTATATATCACAACAGTCAGCTTTCCACAACTATAAGTCTTATTAAGGAAAAGCAATGTTACACTATATTTCCCCTACAGAGATCTCTGCCTTGGATTATCCACATGTTTCTTTAAAAATAATAACTTTCAAGTGGAGACTGAGGAGACGTAAAAAAGTAATTGTGCTGAAAATGCTGGAGGATGTGAATAAAAGAAGCAAGGTCTTTTTGCCACCTTTTCTCTCTTCCCATTGACCCATGCATTGCCCCCTGTGCTCCCTCATGTTTTCAATTTCACTGTTTTCTTTTATGATTGAGTCACATAGTTTCACATTCAATTTGAAACCGTGATGACTGACACTTCAGACAAGTCACTAGTTACATTTGAGTATGACATCTTTCACGCGGAACCGAGGACCTCTTTTAGAACTCAACTACCACTTCCCATCAATGAAATGAACAACTTAAAAAAATATGATATACATTTTGTAATGGCGTGCATGTAAATATATTATTAAGACTGAATAATTATTATACAAGAGATGAGCAGCTGTTCAAAGTTGTAATGACACTACAGTTTACCTACTTGTGCAGCAATTTTCCCTTTGCCCATTCCAAGGTCTTGTCTGACCACTAAAATCATCTTGTATTCCCTACATCCATCTGATACAGAGGTTACAGGCTATAATAATAAACATACATGTATAACAAATTATATTACCAAACTGTGAAAAGGGTAACAATGTCGATGAAAGTCTCTATAGTCATAGATGAACTGGGTCAGAATGAATTGCAACTTGAAAAAAGTTAGGCTACCGTTTTCAACTTCTCACATTTTTGTTTCTATAAGGGGCTACAACAGACCATAATTTTTCTTCTTTTAAGCATTGAACTGATTTCTTTCTCTTGGTGTTTTTTGTAATATAATTGTAAATAAATACAGTAGAAACCCGCTAACTTGAACTTGGATGCAGTCAAGTCTCTCTTAAGCGACCACCCTTGGTGCAGGTGGGGGGGGGGGGGGGGGGGGGGGGGGAGGGGGGGAGGAGGGGGGTGCACAGTGCCTGGCAGGTGGTTAAGAGTTAAAGACCCTGGAAATTAGAAGATGGTTAAGGAGTAGAATTATCAACAGTGTATCTAACTACATTACTGGAGTATTAAAAAAATCAGCAAAATGGGCGCCCTTGGCCTAATGTTTCTGCTTCTACAGCTTCTACATGCATGTACAGTACACCACTGTACATATCATGGCACGTTTCTTTCTTACCTGTCGATCATCGCTTTTTTGTGACCTCAGTCCTCTTAGAATCCAACCAAGAGATACACCTACAAGAAGAGCTAATATTAAAATAACCGAGCCACTCAATTCTTCCATGTTCTTCAAAAAATACTCCATTTTGTCCTTCATTCTTTGAAAGATTTTAGCGCGCTCTTTTCGTGTTTTTAGCAATATGAGCCTACCATTTTCTGAACAGCGGTTGATTAACTTAAAATGCGTGCGCATAAATATTCTTCAAAATCTGCTGACACACGCTCTCCCGCGCAGTTCAAATTCGTGTTTTCCCTTCCCTGTTTTCCTCAAAATAGGAAGCGAAAAGTTTCATTTATCGGCAAAATTTCAGGCCTGATTTCTTTAATGACCAGCGAGCTGGTAAATTATTATAAGTCGTCTTAATCCCCAAAGCAGGATAAGGAATGGCAGCGTCTTTGGATCAGGTGAAAGCTTTACACGAAGCTGGGTTGTTTGCAAGTTCCAAGCTTTTGGTAAGAGTCTGTTTGCAATTTGCTGTTTTTTTTTTTAACTTGAGTTTTACTGGCGATCGGACGAAAGTATTGATAGTAGGAGTTTAAGAAATCTCAGACGGTGTTAAATTGTGCAAAGAAAAAGATGATGAGAGATCTCAGGAAATTTTTCATCGGATAATTCAGCTGTACACAGCTGTACATGAATGCAACAAGCTTATGAAAATGTATGTATACACTGTAGCGCCTAGTGGCAGAGAGCGATGAGAGGCGGCTGTGCGTGTGTGAAGGTTAATACAGTTTGTTTTTAGTAAAAACCGGAAACCAGGAAGAAATTGCCGTTTCTGTTGACGTCCTGTGTTATAAAGGATAAACAATTTCACATTCTGTTGATACAGATAAAAAAGATGATGTTGTACTGCTAAATGTACATGTATCAGTCATCCTCAGCTGTAATTGAGTACTACTGTAGTCAGTTTTGTACGATTTCTGAACACAATCGAACAAAATTGAACAATTAAATTCGATGATGTTCGATAACAAACTCGCCAAAAAGTTCAGTGTTCGATTTTGTTCGATTACTGAACACAATCGAACAAAATCAAACTATTGTGAGATATTTTCTTTCACTGTATTAAACCTGTCGTCTTTCTGTCATATTCAGGCAAGTTTTTTGTTATCTGTAAACGAACATGGAAACCAGGATAGACATGATCTCAGCAGTATGGTAAACAAGTACCAACTCCTGGTCTACTTAGGTGACTCTTTATTTGATGATGAGCAGTATAAAAGGGCAGAGGTATGTAAAACATATTCACAGTGTTGGATCAGTGATGTACAGTCAACTCCCACCTTGCAGACATGTTGCTGTAATGGACACCCAGTTATTACATGTATGGACAGGAGTTAAAATTTTTAGATTAAAGCCTGGTTTTTATAATAATTATGCTGGGAAAATCTCAGATGATCAGGGATTTCATTGTTTTCCACCTATTCCAGATGTTCCCAATGTTTGTTCTAAAGTAGCAGCCGAAGTCTGCCTTGCTGATTTGCGAGTCACCTGTTTTTTTTTTTTTTGTATTTTGCCAAATTTGAGACTTGTTACATGACCTGTATTAAAATAACCATATTGTTGACATCCCAGACCATTAAAATTAAATATTTTATGTTTTCATTTGTCAAAATGCCGTGACCAAAACTCTGGGAGATCCTGACCATCCCAGATGATTAGGGATGTGTATGATTTCCTGTTTTCTTGAATCTAGGATGAGTGGGAAACAGTGAAATGCCTGGGATTTTCCCAACATATGAACCAGGTTTTGAAGAAAATGCATGTGTTACTCCCCAACTCTGTTCTGAAATCCAATGCCTGTATAGTTACCGGCAGCTGATTCCATCTGTGATGCAGGCTATGTCATGGTTGATACCTTCTAATGGCACTCAAACCTCTCGTTATGGACACCTCTGTATTACAGACAGAAGATACCAAATTCATAGGATGATCACTATCTTTATAATCCGGACGCTTGGGTTAAGGACATTAAACTGTACTGTTCTTAAGGGCCCCAATCTGTGATGAGTGTACATGTACAACAACCTCTCTATGTGTACTATACTGTAGTTTATTTTTTCATATTGAGTCAAAAGTAATCTCTCAGCTAGATTTAATATTTCAATTTGAATGTAGCATTGTTACACAAGAGCTATCCAGTTGAAGAAAGTTATCATCAAGCACAAACCAAAGGCAAGTCCTCCACTGGTAAGTCTGAGCTTGCAAGTTTGTCAAAATTCAAATTAATTTTATTTCTCATAATACAAGATTTATTAGTGACAAAAATGAATGAATGAATCATGGCATACATGTAATAATAACAATAATAATTATTATTATTATTATTATTATTATTATAGCACACATACTGTACATGTATCACAGTCATGTCTCAATGCGCTTTACACTGTATATACACTTATTGCAAATGAGATCGGAGGTCAGCTCATGAAGACGCAGGCCTCAGGCAACCACTATCAGTCTATAATGTCATGCACAATTGAATGATACAGTTTATGTGGGAGAAAGGCCCGGGGGATACAGTGTAAGTGTTGTCCAGGACCCAAATGCTGCCTGTCATGTGCGAGGCCAGTCACTGAGGCTAGTGTCAGCAATTGGCATAGAAACCATGGATTGGCCCACAAATTTGCCATTCTGTCAATTGAAAATTCAATTTCTACCTAAATACTAGACTGTTCACATCCTCTATTTTCTGTGTGATCAGTTGAGATTGATTGCAAGTTCGAGTCAGCCTTCATTTTTGTTTTTCATGGTGAGTGAAAGCTGGGGAGAGTGCAAAAATCCCACGGGGACTGGCATTGGGGTTTATGCCACTGAGCAGTTTTTGTTCTCTCCCCAGTTTTTATTGCTCCGTGACATTCAAGATGGCAGCTAAATGAAGGATCGAACTCGACAAACATATGGAAAAATAGGGGACTGTGAACAGTCTACCTAAATACCCTTGGACTTCCAAGAGTGCCAGATATCAAAAATTAAGAAAAAAAATGCCAAATTTAATTTTGTAAAATATTTAAAAACAAATGGTACAGTGTACCATGCAAAAGTACTGCCAAAGAGGTTTTATTTGAATGGACACACTTGTAGGATTTTTTCAAGAGACTCAGAAGTTTATAGAACTACACCAGTGTACATGTCTCTATAATTGACTCTGGGAGTGTCTAGACAGATTTAAGTTGCTGACCAAACAGAAAATATGTACATGTAATTGATCACCATCTACACTGTACTTGTAGCTTAGGTGCCTTGAGCTGCAAATCAACTATTTTTGTTATAAAGGGTTTGCTGTCAGAGGTTGAAGTAAAATACAAGATGTCTCAATGCTATCTGCACATGAAGGAGTACAGAGAAGCTACAACAATAGTAAGTGTAAATCAATATTATTCCGTTCTTTCCTTTTAAATGTTTTCTTTTGTAAAAGTTTATAAGCTTCAATCTCTTATTAGAATAAATAATAAGTAATAAAACATATCTGTAGATGAACTATATATTTTTATATTACATACATGTATGTTTATTATACCGATAACTTACATGTACTATGGTGCGGTTACAATAAACAGAAGTGTGAGACTGCCGAATCCGCATCCACTTGGATCTGGGGAAGTCATGACAGGCCTGTTATCAGTTAAATAATGTTTCAAAGTTGTTTCTTCCCCCCTGGAGGTTGCTCTTTTGCCCTGAAAAGAGGCCAGGGTTCTAGCTGATTGGGGGGGGGGGGGGGGGGGGGGGGGTACTCCCATATATGAGCTATATAGGTATGTGGTGCTGTGAAGGGTATGGTTTTCAGGCAGTTTAGTCTGGGATAGGGTATAGTAATCAGAGAATTTTGGTCTAGAATAGAGTATCGTTTTCCGCAAAACTGATCAGTTGTATAAAGAATTTAGTCTAGACAAGGTTTACTTACAAATGACATTTAAAAATCGGTATGGCGGGCAGTGCAGCATTTTTACTGACCCCTGGTAACTAATAACAAAGAAAACGTTTAAAATTTTGGTCTATGATAGGGTGGGGTTTTTCGGTGTTTAGTCTAGAATAGGGTTGCAAAATGCAGCTAAAATGGTCTAGTGTAGGTTAAAGTGCAACTAACCCCCAATAATGTTTTTCGCCAAACGAAATCTCCTAATTGTCCTGATTACCTGTGCGAAATTTTTTTTACCGTAGCATTTTCCCTTGATTTTTTATAATTTTTTAAAGTTTCAAATTTTGGCGGTTCTTTCGGCCACTACCGAGCAATGTGAAGAATGGGTCCGAGTTTTGTTTGGGCGTCTTGTGACATCATCGAAGGAAATTGATTTTCATGATGCGAAGAGCAAAGGAACTGTGGGCAAACACAAAAAAGGCATCGGACTTCACAAAATCCCTTTTTTGGCTTTTGAGTACCATTCGCGTTAAAATGCCTTCACCTTTGTCGCTTCGCGGTGATATGCTTATAAGAACACAGCAAATGGTCTCCTTCGATGACGTCACAGCAAAGTTCGTACCCAGCTCCCACAAATGCTCGGTAATGGGGCAGAAGCACCCAACTTCAAACAGCTGTAGAAACGCTGGGATTTTATCAATTACGATAATTTTTTCGCGCAACTAATCAGGACAAACAGGAGATTTTATTTAGCGAAAGAAAAAAATTGGGGTTAGTTGCACTTTAAGGGTCTCAGAGTTCCTGTGAGCAGCACACCCCCACCCAAAAATTTCTCACTGTATGTTTGTTCTATATTTTTCCTTTTAGCTTGAGGGTATATCACAGAAACAGAGGTCGCTGAAAATTCATATGTCCTTGGCTAAACTGTACCAACGACAAGGCATGGAAAGGTACTTGAATCTTTTTGTCATATCTGTGAAGTGGCTGTGAACTTTAACCTTTAAACTCTTCATGAGAGCCAAATATCAAGATTCAAAAAGCATCCCGCATTTCATTTTTCAAAATATTTGAAAACAAATGGTACCATGCAAAAGTACTGCTGAAGAGGTTTCATTTGAATTGTCACACCATAGGATTTTGTTGACAAACTCAAAAGTTAGAACTACATTACATGTCTCTATAATTGGCTCTGGGAGTGAAAACTTTGTTAAGTAATACAGTCAATTATTATTTGACTGTGGCATCATTTTTACCTTATAAGGGAAAGAGATAACACGCAAAATATCCAAGCATATTGCACAGTAGATTGCCTTATTACACCTTAGCATCCCAGTTTCAAGACACAATCTATTATAAATACAAGAATTTCAGTCGAATAATAAATCCCTTATTCGATGGTTTAACAGATAATATGTGCGGACATTTTACTCATTGCTCACATTTGCTACACAACTCATAAAATATCTGCGCACATTATCTGATAAACCATCCAATAAGATGTATTTACAATGTATTGCTGGTAAGAAGATTTCATCAGCACAAAGGTTTCAAGCCCACCCTTTAGCAGTGTGCAAAATAATGACATTTAACTGAACCTCGGATCAAATCTTTATACCGGTATCTAAATGCTTTACTGAGTGTATAATTAATTACCTCAATCGGGCAAAGCTACAAATGAAATACAAACTAAGGTACTGTACAGTACTGGATTTTAATAATAATAATAATAATTATAATAATAATAATAAAATTACTATTTTCAAACCAGTTTGATTTTTGTTTTCCTAATTGTCTCCGATTCATTACGGAACGGTAACCATAATCTGATACAAATTAAAGGAAATAAAAATCAAACTGATTTGAAAATTTTTAAACCAAAGAAAAATTTGAACCGCAACTTATACATGTACACAGATAATGCAACCCATTATTGTAATTAATAGGAATATTTTTTATTTTATTTTCTATTAAACAGGTCAGCTATTTCTTGTTACAAAGAGGTTTTGAGGTGAGAAAAGTATTCAAATGACAGGGATCGATGTAGCTAAGATACGCAACAGGTGGACTTTTGTTCATAACAGGCGGAAAATTTTAGTAAAAAAAAGAGAAAGAGTTAAGCAGACACAGTCTTCCAGGCGGAAAAAATCAAGAAAACTCAATCTTCAGGTGGTTATTTTTTCCGCCTTCCGCCTATTATTTACATCCCTGAATGATAGTACCTACATGTAGAGGGTGAGAATAGTTACAGGATGGTAGTACCTTCTTGTGGAGGGTGAGATTAGTTTTAATAGTATCTACATGTACATGTACATGTACTTGCGGAGGGTGAGAATAGTTAGCATCTACTTGTGGGGAATAAGATTAGTTTGTACAAAAATGTACATGTACCTACTTCTGGAGAATGAGATTTATAGTTAGTATCTACTTGTGCTGGTTGAGATTAGTTAACTTAGTAGATGATGAATATTTGCCGTTCGCGGGAAAAACAAACGTGATGCTTAATCTCTCTAATATCTATTTGTGGATGACGTGATCAGTTAGTATTT